>DWGW01001995.1:0-10344 GCA_018247775.1 Udranomia orcinus
GTTTAAAGTAAATAAAAATTCTGATTGCACATTTTCAACATCTTAACCGTTCTGCATTGCCCAGCAAATTTTTTCTGTTAATTAAAAATAGTGGTGTATATGTATAGATAGAAAGATAATACTACCAGTGATGATCAAGAGTGCGATTCTTGAGATTGAGATCTATTTATTTGGGTTTCCGACTGAAGTCCTGAGTTTAGTACTAAAAATAGAATAATCTCCTATACGTGTGAACAGATTTTAAAGCAGCTTTTGTATACCTTATCTGTACCGTTCTTGTAAAATAGTGTGTAAATTGTTCCATTACCATGTTCGAAAATTCGTCTATTGCCCATTTGACTTAATATATATTACCATCTAAAATATCATCTATCCGTCCATCAACATCAGCCATCTAAAACTCTCGTCGTTTTCTTTTAACTTGTCTCCAATTGACTTTATTTCTCGCTATTTTTATAAGACTCTTGCCCTTTTTGCCCTCTATGCTTCTTTTATCATTTCTCTGCCTAACGTAACTGCTATTTTAAGTCACAAAAACTAAATTGTCGTAATGCTACTTAAAATCCTGTGACTAACTAATAATAGGTCGATATTTTTTAGTGATTTTATTCACAAATAATCTTGTTTGGACGTAACTCTTTTCAACCCTAAATCTATTTACGTTACACTGTCAGGAAATAATTTAAAATAAACACAATATTATTATGAAACTTAATATAAAAATATGCGATAGGTCCGACTTTCGCTGACGGCTTTAAAATTAACAAGATATGAATGTTATGTCACCCTTGCGTACTGCATGTTTAACCACATAAGTAATACTAACATTACTGTTACGATCATTTAATTTAACTACTATTAACTTCTATATTCATGAGCACCTTGAGGCATTGTGCCAGCTAAATCACATGTTTTATTTTTCGAGAAAGCGTTTTGTACTGTTATCTTTATGCTAAAATATTCTTCTACAAACAAAACGAACTTGCTTCAAATCCAGGACTTGTTTCTTATCACCGTAAACTTGTTGAAAGAGATCATATAGAGTATAAAGTACTTCGTGTGCCTTTTTTATAAGACGCCATACCCATAAATAACGTTAAATTGATCGAGAGAGACACCATTAAGGTTGTTATTCGTATGCGACTTATTGTCTTTATTTACATTCGATACACACCGGTTTCCTGTCTTCGTCGGAGCCTTGAATGGGACTTCACGCCGCACCCGACATTCCAACACAATTTCCCTTTTAACTCCGACTCTGTTAGGGTCTATTTTATCATCAAACGATATCAGATTTTAAGGATCCGAAAAAATAAAGCATTAAGTATTTTATTGGGCCACACGAGAGGATTTCGTGAAAAGATAACGTTCGAAATCTCATTTAGTGCCTAATTCTGTTTTTATAAAGGTGTATCGTTCTCGGCATTACGGTTTGCGATGGCTAACGATAAACAAACAAATGTTATAAGGTGAATTTGACGTTTTAATTGTAACAAAAAACAATTATTACTTCAACATTGATAAATAGTATTTGACGAGGCTAATAATTATTTTTTTTATTTCTAGAAGACAAAAGAAAACCAGGGACAGTATCTATATCACTATTATTCTTGATTATGTTTGCATCATGCTATATCATTACATTATAACTAAAGTTTCAAAAGTTTCTAAAGTTTCTTTGTCCTTAATAGACATAACGTTATTTCTTGCATAAACATGTTGGAACTTGTAGAAAACCTTATCCGTATTGTCGCCGTTGATTTTGCCTTCTGCTGACTACGACTGACTCACTACTAGGTGAACCACGTTTCTAAAGGATTTGGAGCCCGTCCTAAATAAGGATATGTGACACATTTTATTGTACAACGGAAACGGTTGTAGAGAATTAGTGTTAAAAGAAAAGTATCCTAAAATATAATTTAAAAAGACTATATTATTTTTTATCTCTGTCTATTAGACACAAAAAATTGACTGTCTTCTATTTTTGAAAAAAGAAAAAATGTTTTTTTCTGATTTTTTTTTCTTGGAGATATCCATAATAGGTTTTTAATATACCCTTCGTGATTGTTTTTACTGCTGTAATTATCTATTCTTAAGCAATTATGATTATGGAGTTAACCGATTTTTGAGAACGTTAGTAAACTCGAACTTCAGGCTCGTCAGGATTAACATGTTTAATACTTCTTCGTAAACGAGAAGTCTAGAGGAAGAAACTTCGATTCTTCGATGGCTTCTAGTTTAACCTCTCGAAGCAACTAAGGCATATCCGATTCCCGGTATTGGTAAATGCATGTCTTTTTTTAATACTTAATATTATTTTGTTCGGTTTTAATTTATATTTTATTTTAATATTAATTAAAATAATTGCATACTTACAAGGACTTGTGTATAGAGCAAGGGTTATTAATAGGTATATGGATATTTTACATGAATATAACATTATAACTAGCGAAACAATAAATAAAAATGGTATTCGAACAAAGTACAATAAATAATACTGAGTTTTAAAGAAAAATGTGGTAACCCTAGTTAGAATACGAAGATACAAGGAACTAGTTTCAAATATCAACAATTCTCAGAAACAGGAAATAGTGTTAAGTTACATGTGCGTCATTGATAAAGGTATATATGAATATATATTTTATCACAGCACCCAATTTTAAGTGCCGTACTTGTCCCAAGTATTAGAAGTGAAGGCAAGGACTTGAACTCGCCTACAACTTGTGACGTATCTTCTGAAGCTGTGCAGACTGCAGAGAAGCTGTGTGATGAACGTGTCCTTAAGTCCACGTGAACGAAGTAATGGCGCATACACTAGTTATATGCAAAGGCAAAAAATACAGGTATAAAGCGACCCTACAATGTGAATAATATGTTTCGTCAGCAAAACATGGGCTAAATCGGGTAATTTTATTCACGTACCTACTGAACATACATTAACAGCTTTATGAATTTACATTGTTTAACATATGTAATTAATTTACATTACCTACTAAATATTAAGGCGCATGTTAGGTATATTAGGTAATTTCATTGCGTCACGGCTTTTGCTCACAATTAAATTAATTACGACTATCCGCTAAGAAGCTCTGCATATCAGTCTACGTGCATCCATACTGCTTATGGCCAACTGTACACTAAATTATAGTTTAAAATATATTACATTATTATTGCTACCGTATAAAACTCTTACGATCTTCTGCAATCGAAAGTTACTAATGTAGAAAACATTAATTTTATGCTTTAGCCGTACCACATAAATAGATCTATAATCTTTTGCTGGCTGCCGAATATGTAATATCGAATACTCAGACAAACGAGTTTAGACCGACGACAATTATAAGGAGCAGCGAGCTCTTTTTTTTCGGACGTTTACTTGCAAACTGGTTTTCGCCATCTGCTCCTGTCGACATTCCTATATTCGCAGATTGAGATCTGTGTCGTGGGAAGCCAGTATTATTCATGGGTCACGGGAGTCAGAGGGGTGATCGCTAGCCAAGTCTCATCCATAATTAACATTCGTTTTGGCTGTTCCGCAGCCAAATGGCTAACTAAATGGAATCTTTACGTCGTCCATTCCATATGTCTGTATGTCATAGCCTGAAATTGGGAAACAATAAAAAATAATGGTGGCATTCATTAAATGAGGTATTGAAATACATTTTGTGCACTTGTAACATGTGGTTTTTTTGGGAAAATTTATATTGTTCTCAACTTTAACTAAATCATAAGTTCGTATTGAAATATATATAAATACATATAGGTACCACATAATTTACATGCAGAAATTAAGTTACCTACTTGTAATAACTAACAATCTTTCTTTAAAAAAACAAACTTTAAAAAAAGTAAAACGCTATTATTTATAGAAGAAATGTTATTTTTATCTCACAATGCCGTTGGGACGTATAAGACCTTACGACTTCAGAATCTGTGAAAACAAATGACTTCTTAATCTCTATTTACTCGCGCGATAAGTCTACTCCAGTGTTGAAGAAACATCACCTGGGGGTAACAATCAGAAGCTATTTTCTAATGTGATATTGTAAATTCGACTGTAATCCCAGCCCATACGGTTGCGTTATTACAGTGCTTCAGAACGAATTCTAGTCTTATGGAGTTGCGATATCATTTTCGCTTTAAGTTGCGCTGCAGGCCAATTTACGGGAAGTTAGATTTCACTTCAGTAAAATTGGTAGAATCTTGGAAGTATAAATGATTTGTGGTTCACCAATGTTTTACACATGTTTATTTACTTAGTGCTTGCTAATTTGCTATTGTATATGAGAAGTGAATTTGTCTAATATTAAGGTAAATTATTAATCCTAACATTGTTATATTAAAGTTTACTTGTTTTATCTCCGAAGAAAAATGTTTATTTAAAAGTGGCTTAATTAATTTGACTTGATCAACCATGTAAAGAATAGTGTAATGCATAATAATAGACGTTCTGATTAAAGTTACCTTGCCCGTCAATGGGACTGCAATGTCTTGATTGTATGAATCTCAGCTAAAACATAAAAACCTCAGTTTAAGCTTTTGCTACGCAACTTTATCCCGGCAAACTACGCCCGTAAAAAACATTCTAGCCGAGAATGTCCACTCGGAGTTGGTGGCAGCAGTTATTGCCCAAATGCGGTTGGAGAAAATTTGTGAATGCTCCGACACAAAACAATCTGAATGTATAAAACATTTTCCGTGCATATTTCTTGGGTTCGCCTTGAATTGTAACTTTATAGATGAAACGGCATTTGTTTTCGTTAGAGCTCCAAGTTATTACAGCGTTTCCACGGGTTTTGTATAATGAAAACAAAAGAAGTGTCACGTCGACGTCGTATCTATATATTTTGATGCTGCGCTCAATAACAAAAGATAGTCTCCTCTTAAGCTACGTCCCGTGCCTTGTTATGCATGAGTGCTCTTGCTTGTACCCTGTATTGTACTAAACACAAAACTGCAGTTTTGAGACATGTAAATTAAAGAAGTTATATAACTAGACGCAGTAAAGAGTTGAAGCGAATAAGGATAATGTACAGCTTAAGTTGTTTTCGGAGTTGCGAACAATGTGTGATGAATATATTTGTAGCTTAGTCATTATCTTTTATCTATATTCCATCTTTATTCCATTATACTTGTTAATTACATGATAATTGAGGATTTGAATGTTTTTGTTCTTTTATTAAATTACATATATAGACACTATTGTAGACACATATACTTATCTGTCTGTTACCGCACCACGCAAACATAGCTGCGAACTGGTTTGAATAACACTTTTTTATTTTATCGTTTGTGGATCTATTATATTATCCCTGAAACATGATTTTTTTGGATATAAATGATCGATATAAATTCTACGTCATACTGAATCATAGGTATAATTTCTACATTTGTACATACTCGTATATCCATGTAAAAATAAAGAATCGCCTGTTTCTTAAAAATTCAGCTGTAGGTAATTGATATGTGCGTTACCAGTTACGTACTATAATATTTATTAGTCTTAACTGAGCATAATGTTCGTTCGACACGAAGGCGGTTAAATCCTTCGAATAAATTTAAGTCGGGCACACAAAAGAATCCTTTGAAAACGTGTAATTCCTTTTATTAACCTTCGAGGGAATAACAACAAAAAGCAGGAAGCGAATGCGGGATTATAAATACGTGACGCGAGGTGGAGGATGTTGATTTTGCTCCCTGCAGTGTTCGTCGCAGCCTTTTGTTCGCACTGAGAATTGCAAACATTCTGCCATAACGTATTTGAGATAATTCTTTTACCCAATTTTACTTCAATGTCAACGTCACGTCCCATCGGTGTGGGGCGCGGTGTCTGGTAGTCTTCAATGCAATCTATTCAGACTATACAATATAATTATGCTTTTGGCCATTCGTATCCGTCCGTTACGATTTTTTATCGACATATTAAAGTGTCTACTTTAAATGTTACACTTATGTACATGTAACTTTATTATTTTTGCTGCATTAGAAACGTTTTTGCTTGAATATGTATATAATTTATTGTGTAAATTTTCTCAGTTAGCACTCCAATATTTTGAAACTATATATACATATATGAATGTTCATGAGTTGTGATAATTCCATACTTAATTTTTAAATTATAATATACATACAATACATGGTAATTCTATTCCATAAAATATCATTTAAGCGTGATAACGGACGAATTATACGTAAAAATATACAATAAATACGCTGCACTCGTGGCAGACTCTAAAAGTTGAAAAAGCATATTTTTACACAACAAATGTAAAGCAAACATACGAATATTAACACGAGAGAAAAATGAATGGAGTCCTAGCTGCATTCGTAAATTAAAAATTCCTTTGTAGATAACAAACACGAGACCGTTGCTAGACACAAAAGATACATTTGTCACACTCTACATATTGCATGCTAATGTCATATTTGCAGCATTGGAGTTAGTATAGGTAGTATCCAACTGTTCCTTGTAGTTGCGGGATGAAGAATAGCTCTAAGGTATCCCCTGACTGTCTTAATAGGTGACTAAAAAGGGGCTACGGTTAGGTTGGAGTCGGGGGTTAGGGGCGGTAAGAGTCTAGTCTAACCGTCTTGTCCACGATTTCGGGAAAGATGTAGATGTAACTGGTTCCACAACGGCGTGCACCAGAAAGGTGTTGGGTCGAGCTATCAAGTTTCACCATGAGATGTGAGGACACTAGTTACCCCTTGTAAAAATAGAAAGACCACCGTAATATCGGTTCCACGGGATCGGATATCTTTGAAGGTAAGGTTTGTCATACGTAAAAAAAGGTAGTATCCAATTAGGAATCATCAATCGATTCGCTATGTCGAGTGCGACCGATTCTGCCTAAACATGTCTTTTAGGCTGCCTTTTATCTGTATGTAAGATAGTCTGTTTACTATTATATATTTTGAATGTGGTAGCAGATTTAGTTTTTCAATTTCGGGGCATCACCGTTAAATTTCTGCCCTATAACGGAGTGGTTTTTACTTCTGTGTTCTGGTTTGAAGGGCGTGATATGAGACATACTTAAATGAGGCATTCTCTGGGGTGACAACGCATTTGTATTTGACTTAAAATAAAACCACGACCTTGGTTTCGGTGGTTTATAGAACTTCATGGGCGGCAGGGACCACTTACCGGGTGGACTGCATGTTTGTTTACTATCTCAATATTATAAAAAAAAATAATAATATCTTTTGTGTATTTTTTATGTGACTTAAAATAATCAATGTTTTTTTTATTATAACTTGTACGAATCGCAATTGTACCAGTAGAAACAGATTATATACACGTAAAATATATTTTTTTAGTTCTATTATTGTACCTCGATATAGAGTTCTAAACATCTCTCAAAGCTTCGTTAATTAGTTTAACACAGTTTTTCCTATTAAAATATTTTAAGATAACCTCGGGAGAAATCTTATTAATCAATATTAGTTTTATCAATATTATTATTATATTTTTGTAAATCAATATCAATATTAATTTAAACCATTGAACATACAGGACTAGAATACTTCCTTATGTCGTACGTAGATATAGCATCGCTTCCGAGGACTGAGATGGAAGCCACACATTTATATTTGCCAATATCCGCACCTGTTCTCAAAAGCACAACATTTGCTTTACGGCGGATTGAGGGCGGCAGTGACACCCGGACAATCTATACATCTAAACAAATAAATAAAATTGGAGTGTGTGTTTGGAATATTAAAATAACCGTTTTAACTAAATGTATACGTATGTATATTGAGCATATACCTACCAAATTTTTTTTTTACCATTTTTGTCTGTCCGTTTGTTCCGGCTACTCTCTGGAACGGCTGTACCGATTTTGACGCACCTCTCACTGGCAGATAATGGTGATGTTGATAGCTGATGTAATAAGGAGTAAAACATTTATTTTAAAATTATAAAGTAACAATTATATATAGTTAAAATTAATAAATACTATGTTTTTAAATCAATAAATAAGGCGGGCAAAGCCTTGGGCAGCAGCGTATTAGTATATACGTTTTGTTATTTATTGATTAGTAAAAGAAAATGCAAGGCGTTCTCACCCCACTATGAATGATGTTAAAACAACAGCTGCGTTGTTACGATAGTGTTAGTAATACGTGTTTGAAAGTGCTTCCGAATAAGGTTTCAAGCATTTACTAAAGTAAACCAATACCAAATTTGTTCATGTTAATGAGTTTAATATATGGATTATAGGGGTTTATTTAGGCTATTACAAGTGTTAAATACTTTTGATGAGAAACATTAATACGGCGAATCAGACCGGCTGTGGGCTTACCGACGCGTGGCGTTTATTGCGACGGTCTTATGGAAATATTATATAATGTACTCGTATATGAAGTATTTTATTTTAAAAAAGATTTTTTTTATATAAAATTGATATGTATATTTTAAATTAAATTAATTCTTTTGAATATTTTGTATTCGTATTCAATCTTTAATGCATTTCTGTATAGTATTGGTCAAGTGTCCCGCGATTCAAATGTTTATCCGAAGTAAATCATTGTTGAGGAACAATTAAAAAACTATCGAAGGCTCTGTATTATCAAAATTATCTTAATATACTTTCTGGTTAAACAGACACACGAAACACATTTTTAGTAGTGGTTTTATCGATAATTGTGGGTACAATTGGTAATATTATGACGTGTCGAAACTATCGATAAGCAATCATAATTGAAACGACATCAAAATCTCGCCATCTTACAAAAAAATATGCCACAACAGAACAGCTTGATATTACTATGATTTATTTTAATTAAATTTTCAATTTAACCACCATCTAATAATTTTCTAACGCATTTTTAACAGGAACCAATAATACGGTAACCAATAGTATTATGGTATAATATTATAACAATCTAGATTTTTGCAAATAAATGTCAATAACTAACGATTACTCTTGGTTAACGTCAAACCTTACGATGTTCACTTATACTTCTTGTATTATTTCGAAATAAGACACCTTTAACAGGAAAACTAAGTTTTCAATACTCGGGTTCATCTCGTATAGTTTTGAGAACTTTATTAACCGTTAACTCAAGCTCTAGGTAAACTAAAACCGACAAGTTAAACAGTTTAAGTACGTCTGTCAGTCAACTCATTTGTCTAGATCCAGACTCACGTACGAGTGTATTATGTAACTTTTGTATTCATTACTCGTTTTAACGGGTTCAGTTATTTCATCGTGTAGTTTATAGAAATAAGTCTATTATTTCTGAAACAGGGTAACGCCTATCTCGGAAGACAGTTCTTGTATAACTTCATAAAGGACAATTTTTTCTCCGATGGATTGTTGTTGTGTTTACAATAAGCTTACAATTATAGTTCATATACTCGTATAGGATATAAGTACCTTTATACTATATCGTATATCTTAGAAATGTTTCAAATTTGGCAATTTATAATTAAAGCGGTAGTGATTCGTGAGAGAATTATTACTATGAACTTTTATTTTCATTGTATAAAAATACCACATACTTCGTTCAGAATGCGTCATCTTAATAATACGTAATGCCGCGTAACCCGTCGGACATGAATCTATTCACCGAATTGAGTCATACAGTATTCTCGCGGCCTTAAATTGTTAAGTTCGCAATAATTAAATGACGCAATAGGCACATCATATGTGTAATTTTTAGAAAGCAGCATCACACACCAAGCGTGACTAATGAAACACTAAAACACCTACGCCCAGAGTTGAATCTGAAGAACTCATCTAACTGCTATGATTAATCTGAATATTGCGATATTTACTGCAACATTTATCATCACAATTCATCTAGTGGAAAGAGAGATCGTTATCATAATCGTTTCAAAGGCGATAATGATAACCGTATCGATAACCATAACGACTTCAATGCGAGAAAATGTAAATGGCCGGCACAATTCTATTCACGAAGCCAGGCGGAGCCAAACTTAGTCTTTTTTAATTTACCGAGTGGCGCTATTATCGACTTTATCTTACTGATGCCTCATCCGAAATAGGTGGGGTGTTTTAAAATTGCTCTTATATAAGTAGGCATGGATTCCTTAGCGGTGGATCGCATGGAATTTAGAGTAGTGAGCGGCGGATACTTCGGAATGCTGGCTGGGGCTGCCCTAATGATGTGGTCGGATTCTGAACATTTACAGCAATATGACTTATCTAATTGAGGTTATAAACTTGATAATATTTAGTAAAAATGTAATTTTAATTAATAGCTTTTAATATGATAGTATTTAGTGTTATCTAACCTAACGTATTGATAAATCAATTAATGTAATTAAACTCAATTCATGTAATAATAGACTCGTATTTTCAGTAAGTGAACAGACTG
>DWGW01001996.1:0-10343 GCA_018247775.1 Udranomia orcinus
CAGGGTGCACCGGTCCGTTTGCACGGACACACGTGGAGGTTGCTCGACAGGCACCCCTTATTATTATTATTATTATTTAAAAGCTACATTAAACACTGAACTAATATTTTATACGAGTACTCGTACATACCTTCATGAAAGTTGTATCTATGATGAATGTCTAAGTTCCATCCACCCACGTCGGAGATGCTCATGTCGTGTCCGCTCAATTTGGTTGTTTGTACGTTCCAAATGATATCTTTGCAATCCGTGTACTGATATCCGACTTTGACTAACGCAGTCGTAACTCCGTAAACCCTTTGTCTGTACACATTGAGCCTGTTCCAAGGATACGTGAACTTAATGACCGGGTCTGCCTCAAAAGTCTTCTCAAACAAGATTCCTTCGATGGTAATTCTCAAGTGGATAAGAGCTAAAGTTGGTGGTACTTTTTCGGGTGTCAATTGTAACTGAATAGTTGACAGATAACCAGCCGCTCTGGAGCTGTGGTATACCAGGTTCAATCCCGTGCCAGGTATTTGGAGACTCTCTTGTATCACCTGCGTAATAAAAATAATAAAGTAATAGCAACCTTTGGATAAACGAATGGAAACTGTAAGGTCTACGTCAATGTCAAAAAATAGGTCAACATGAAGGATGCGACTCACCGCTACTACATACAAAATAACAATGGCATTAGTACTCGTAGCAGAGGGAAAACATAAATTTATTCAAACAAGCAACAAAAAATATAAGCAGATAGAAGAGTTCTTCCTGATGTATGGCCGTGACTTGAAGACACTTTTGCACACTACAATTTTTCGTGGGATGTTTAAACCTTACGAGTGCATAGGCATTTTTAATATATTTGAAAAGTGTTCTCTATCTATTTTACAGATAGATGATAGATATTTTACAGATTGGTCTATCTAAATAATCCGAACTTCGTTACGTTGTAGTCGGTTGTGGTGACTACCATCGAGGTTGTTTACCTGTGATTCAGCTAAAATAGCACTCTTGTCGGGACATGCCCCCTGGAAGCCGTGTTTCCACGTAGCGAGCACTACTGGTTTCATGGTGTCATAGTCGTGAGCCAAGCAGGCTTGCGGGGGTCCCATACCGCTCTTCTCGTCCGATGTCGTCATCACTACCGAATTGATGATTACCACCTGGAAGAATTAATCAAATTCGTGAGCCTATGTTAATTTATCACACGCTGATCTATACTAGTGACTTCCAGCTTTGAATAGTCGATAAAGGACATTTAAACGGAAGTATTTGCAATGCAAAATTATTAGTATCCGACCGAAACAGTTTTTTCGCTCTCAGTTTCGGCCGAAACCGAAACTTACTGAAATATAATACGTTTAATTTCGATATTGTATTTTTCCAAACGGAAATCTAGTGTATTTGTAAAACCAAACTAACGCCGAAACTGGATCTCTTGGCCGAATTATACTTGAAACCCAAAACGAAATAAAAAAAAATGATACTCTGATACATACATAATATAAATAACATAATCACATTGAAAAGTGGTTCGACTCCGGAGGTAGTGCTTTCGTTGAGATAATCTCGATGTTATAAAAAAAAGTTTTGCTGGATATGATTCGGGTAATGAGAATGCTCAATTTTTGACTCTAAGGTTTTATGCAACAAAGAGGAAATCTACGATAAGTAACCAGTGGTTAACATGTGACCATGGTACCCTGTATGGTCTTATTGCAAAATGGTTAAATATCCTAATATCCTTTTTTTATTTTAATGATTTCACGTCACCACAAACTTGAGAGAACTTTATACAACTCGTAAGCAAAATTAAGAGCTGAAATACCTAATGCTTCTTTGATCGTCGCTTCGCATGCCTAGAGGTGGGCAAAAAGGAATGAAATTGCTTCATACGAAGTTTGTTCGTCAAATATGCTCGAATTATTAACGTCTGTGTTAAGTGAAAGGTCCAGTTTTGGAAGTTGCACGTAAGGATATTTTTAAGTGTAGAACGACGAATTGTTTTGCGTATTTGATCTTTGATATATAAAAAACCCTTTTTATTTGGTAAATCGTCCTTAGATAGGGGGAAATAATAAAACGAGCGAATAAAAAAAACCTAGCGACTGATGATGACATACTGTTTTAATAACTTCGTCGGTATGAATTTGAGTGAGCGAAACATTAACTAAACTAACGACGAATATTGATTAATAATAAAATCCAGAACAAGCTTACAAAATATGAGTTTTGTTTCATCCATTTCAGATATTAAAATTCTATCCATGCGACTAGGTTACTAAGTGAGCGACTGAAATACAGAGAGGGCAACTTCAATATTACGATAGATTTGATTTTTCCAATTGAGGTTTAACTAACGAATTACTAAATTTATATATAATGCTATATTAATAGTCATTGGTTTTTTTTTTATATTTATTCTAATATCTTCAGACATAATCCGAAACGTAATTATTTCTTATTACAATTTTTCTGCTAATACACACTATAATACAAATATACTTAAACTTAATCCTATCTAATTCAATATTGCTACTTTTAAAATACAACGAAAAATGCTATACAAAATAGTCATTGGTTAGGTTAGGTTAGGTCATTATAGTATTTTTCAAAGTGGTTTTTGAATTCGAAACACTTCATTTAAGATAAAATGCCACTCAGTATAAAAAAAACATTTGCCAAATATTGAATAAAATGAAGGACGTAATGTTTACACTTAAACAAATATTAGGTCGCTCAAATATTACGAAGCTTCTCATTTTGTATTTTAAGTAACTCAAATTAATATTTGTAGTTTGTGTTCTGTTGATTTTTCGTCACTCGTAGTCACACGTCACACTTAAAACTTTTATTTACAGTCACTCGTTTAAATACTACCCCTTAGATAGTAACTTCAAGTTGGATATTTTACGGAATTTACGAAGCATACCTACTATTTGCCCCATAAAAATATTTATTACCACAAAACATCTATTAAAAGGAAACGATGTGTAAATTTGAGCAACACAAGATGTTTTGTACAAGATAAAAATTTATATTTTGTACAAGATAAAAATTGCATCCGAGATAAATTCCGACATTATAAAATTTGTGTTGTATGTATTTAGCAAAAATAAAGGTAATTAAAAATTCCAAGTACAAACCTCATTCCATGGAACAAAGACGACTTGAGTTGATCGTTTAAACGGAGCTCGTCCAAAATGTAAAGTCACAGCGCCTCCACCGTTCACCAACAGATCAAACCAACCATCTTCTCTCGTCAAGGTGAAGCCTTCCAGAGGCGTCGACGTCGAAACCCTAACGCCTACCAACCCAGACCCAAGCGTCGTCACGACTTTGCCCCTTATTACAGCAGATCGGCTGAAATCAGGTAATGTTAATGATAACGCAATGTTACCCAACGTTTTCAATTATTCATATTTGTGATGTAAATATTTTCAATTTTAGACTAGGAAAAAGACATGGGTTGTGCTATTATGATTGACAAGGTTAACCAGGTGGAACGATTTTTCAATACTTTGTGGGTTTTATAATGAACAATCAATAACTACTCGTAATGTTACAATATAACTTGCTATTTTCCAATTTCAAAGGTTTATGTGAACTACTTTGTGTGCAAGTTATCAATATTAAGTATTTCATGGTACTAAACTTCAGTCAACTAGCAAAATGGCACTCTGAAAGAACTGTTGACTAATTTTATCCTAAATTCTACATACACCTGTACTACATCTCTCATATAAAATCGGATAAATGTATATGAATAAATACAAACGATATATACGTATAATATACGAAATACGAAAAAAGCGTAACACAAGACTCACAGGACACGATTTAGGTAACTAAACATAAAAGAACCGCATGCAAATACTAATATACATACTACATATTTTAACACAATAATATTGTGTATAATCGATTAAATATATGCATATGTATGATTGTACAATAAATACTGTATCGATTTCAGCATGGTCATGAAACAAAACTAGGATATAATTCTTAGCAATGCTGTCAATTACCTGACAGTTTTATAATTGACTACTAAAGAGGGTCATATCAAGTTTTGCCACACAATGCATGCCGCGGGTCCAGACAGTGTATATATAACTACGCACACACTCCTAAATTAGATGCTAATCTTACCTCGTGTTGAAGTGGTTCCAAAACATACTGCGCAGCGGAAAGACGAGAAATGACAAAAAATAAGTAAGTATCGATAGATACAATCATGTTAACTTAGAAGAGGAAATTTCGGAACACGTTAGTCACAAGCAGTGAGAGCCTCGCTGGCGGCCGCCGAGTAACAAGTACATGCAGGCGTCGACTGTTAGCAATCGATAGGAGCTTACGTTGCTCATTTGAACATCAAGATTACTATTCGCAATATACTCGTAGGAGGAGTGTAGGAAAAATAAAATAAAACAAAAGTGATACACTCTGGTAAAACATTAGGATTGACTGGGGCACAACATTGCGTATCTTATATAATATTATTGATTATTTTATAAAACAGACATTTGAAGGAATCAGTTGATGTCTTGTTCAACGTGAATTGCTCATTTGCAATAAAAATGTATAAATCAAAAGTATAATTTTACAGATTTTTTTTAAATTTCATTTCTCATGTTTCTTAAAGAACAAAAAATATGATTATACTCTTTTCTGTTACAAAACTGAAAAATAACGTTAAGCATTATATTGTAAAAACTTGAACTTTTTAAATTATCATTACAACTGAGCGTATATAGATAGATATCAACTGGTTCCTAGTTATAGTACATCTAATACAACACCGAACACTTATTCTTACCTTTCGTTGAAGGTCTCTTGTTTCGCGTAATTTTGAAGGCTACCTTCATCAATTAGGAACTTCATCCTCTCGAAGAAGGATGCTGTGATGGCAGGCGGTTGTTTTCTCAGCAGGATGTCTGTCGGTTTTGGAGACGACACGCATAACTGGCTCCCTTTACACGCGGCCCTCTGACAACACTCGGGGTCTTCGCAGTCGACCAACCCATCTAAGCCGAACATAAAATATTATAGTATCTCTCACTCCACTTTCCCACTATACGAGTTCGAGTTCATACATAATATAGGGCCCGTGTGTAAAAGGTATATTAATTTGGGTTTACGCTTTCCCCAAAACCCGAACAATTTTAGTTATTTGGGCGTTAATTGATTCGTCTCAGTTTCGTGCGGGTTTTGGGTGTATTAAATCTAAGAAGAGGTAATGTGTCAAATGTTGGTCGTCGCTCTCAGAGCACAAAATGACTAAAACTATTTGCATACCTACGTTTTGAATTGTCATAATCCATTTATGTAAAATTTGTTTATTGAATATGAAGACATTAATAAATTGGTTGTCCAATTTCACTAGACGGTACACGAATAAAATAACCATTTGTACCTTTGTCGTTGTCTTTGGAATCGTCGCAGATTTGCTCCTTAAGAGTAGTGCAATCAGGTCCATCCCATCCATCGAAGCACTTGCATTCCCAGTGGCCGTCGTTAGCAACCCTGCATTGACCGTGCCCGGCGCAGCCTCGGGGACAACCTTCTAATGTACAGTGTCTGCCGTTCCAGCCGGATACACATAGGCAAGTGCCATTTTTGCACTGCCCATGGTCGCTACAACGGGAATCGCAGAGCTTCGATGTACAGAATTCTCCCGTCCAACCGGGGTCGCAGACGCATGACTCGCCGACGCACCTTCCGTGAGGACCACAATCCAAGTCGCAAACTTCTGTAATGTTATTCGTCAAGTTAATATTATTCGCATCTACCAAATTCATTATAATGTTATATGTTCAGGGGTTAATTGAGATACTCAAATATTACTTAAAATTGTATCCGAAACTTACCCTTAGAACAGTCGTCGCCAGACCACCGTGCGTGACACGAGCATGTTTGTGTATCCACGTCGAAGGTGCCGTGTCCGGAGCAATCTGGCAGACACTGAAGGGCATCTTTGTCCATAGTCGCACAGTCGATCCCCTTCCAACCTTTCTTACAAACACAAGATCCGTCGATACAAAATCCGTGACCTGAACATGTTGGATGAGGACAATCTACATCTTTACAGAATTTTCCTTTATACCCACGGACACAAGCACACTTTCCATTTACACAATGGCCGTGACCGTTGCAGTCGGGAACTTCACATTCGTCGTGTCGCAGGGAACATTCCTTGCCTTTCCATCCAGGATTACACTGACATTCACCATTTATGTATTCGCCACGTTGACTGCACAGCACTGGACATACGCCTATTAACAATACATAAATGTATAAGCAACTGGGAATCTACTCCGGGGTTATTTATAATCTATAGAACCACATACATTGTTTGCAAAAACATTAACAAAAAAAATAATAATGTTAGACATACTTTCACTGCAATCATCTCCTCCAAATCCTGGCTGGCACTGACAATGACCCATGAGACATTCTCCTTTACCAGAGCAGCCGTTTGGACAATTGTGAGTCATATCTTCAGCCACTATAAGCGTGAAAGAGATTTCTTGCGGATCGCCATCGTCGTTGTACAGAGATAAAAACCAGTGTCCCTGTTCCATATAATGTGTTACTTCCTTCTTTACGGACGGCTGTAATCAGATAGACAATCGGAAAGGTATAAATGACTATTAAGATTGTCCGAAAGTATGAAATATATTATGTGGAGTTCTTCACTTACTTGCGATGCTCTAGTAGTTCTTGCCTTAAAACCACTTAGAACTTCCAAAAAGTGATATTGCGTATGCGTGGGTAATGCGTTCCTTCTTGCGTACACACCTATTGACGCCCCTCTGGGTATCAAGTAATCGAATTTTACATATGATGCTTCTGATTGATAGAACTGCATATTCCAATAACTATATGGAGGGATTTCTTTTGATAATTTTTCACCTAAATTAATCTGTTTGAAAGTCGTCCCATCGGGTGGAAACGATTGTGCTGGAAATGTTCTTGCACCTATAATGCATATTTACATATTAGTTTAATTTGATTTCATTCTTTTCAATTAATATTTTTTATTTAATTAATTATTACTGATTCAACAGGCAAAATCATGCAAAATGTGATGATATAGTGTCATGTCGACTAAATTAGTTGATGCAAAAATAATGCAAAATAGCTCTACAAAATTAGGTACTTAAGTTAAACTACAAAAAGCACAACGTATAGCATAATAAACATTCTTCCAATATCTATCCATATATAATTGTTTATGAACATGCATGTTAATGTGTTAGGTGTATTTTTTCATATAGTTGCTTAGAGAATCCTGCCAAATAATGGAAGTCGGTGATCATTAGTATGTTAACAGAATTCTAAGTCAGAGACCTCACCTTCCAGAATAAGGATTGGTGGAGGTTCTATTTTCGGACATATACATATAGGACCATCTGTAGTAGACATTACTTCGTATTCATCAGTTATAGTTTTGCTATTCGGTGTGAAAATTGTAGAGTCGGTTGTTACTTCAGTATTGCTAAATTCTTTATCTTCAGTCGTAGAATTTTCTGTAATCGCACTTTCTGACGTCTCAAACTTTATAGACGATTCGCTTTCTTCAAAGGATTTCATGGTAGTAGATTTATCCGGATAGTCATCATACAAGTCATCGGAAGAATTGGTATTATCGCATGTTGGACAGGAACACTCACAACTACCACCCCAATCCGTTTCTACTATTTGTTTTGCTTTTGTCGTACTCTCTATCGTCACTGGTTTATCAAAATTCGTAGGAACAGTTGGCTCTGAATCCATCGGTGTAATTTTAACAGTGGGGATTTCATTCGAATCCCCCACTGTCGGAACTTTCACTGTTAATGAATATAAGGGCTTGTAAGAAGAGTTTTCATCATCGTCTGATGAGATCGTAAGATTAATCAAAACATGTTTGGCATTAGGTGTTACTTCTGGAGATTTAGATTCCTTAGAGGTACTTACACTATATGGTTCTTCAGTTACAATGTTTGTATCGGTTGTTGAGATTGTATTATTTACAGTAATATTAGGATTAGTGACAACCAGTGACGATTGTGTTATCGGCATAGCATGCTCTGTTTCAATGACAGGTTTATGTGTGGTTACAAAATTAACACTTTCAACTGAAGTTGCTTTATTTATTAGCAGTGCGTCCGTCGCCATAGCTGGTGGTATAGTAACAAACTTAATTGAAGTTTTTGCTTCAGCGCTACGGGCGGTGCTAATTTCTCTGTTATAATGATTTTTTTCCATTTCAGTGGAGTCATTGGAATAAATATGGATTTCTTCGTTAATTTCGTTAAGCCTTGTTAGTAATTTTAAATATTGAAGTTTTTGTACACCATATGAATAAATTGATGGAAATGCATCGCCTTGCATGTCTTCTGGTTTATATGCTATATCGCTCTTTATAGGATTTATACTTTTTTTTGTCAATAAAACTTCAGGTGGTCGATCCACGTGAGTTAATATGTCCATATCATCAACACTACTTGTCATAGATTTAGTAACAATTACATTTTCAGCCCTCGTGGAAACATCCGATGTCATTTTATTAATATTAGACGTGGCGGTAAGTGTAGTCGTATTGGTTAGATCATCAGTGTTAGCCGTTACATCACCCATATCGCTAGACACGGACGCATGGTTATAAGTCTCGTTGTCTTCTTCTGTTGGATCAGTTTGAGCGTCTTCCGAAACCGATGACACACCATGCACTAAGCTAACAGTGTTCAAAGAAGGCGAAGTGATTAATTCATGCATATCTACAGTAGCGGAAGAACCCGTAGAAACAGGAGGAAGTACAGAAGAAGCATGCCCATCTACACTTCTACGATGGCGCGAGTGAATTTCTGCATTACCTGAACCAGAGGATGTCGAGCTTTGGTGCATTCGGCTTACTAAAGATTTATTGTTTGATTCAAGCGTCGTAGGTTTTGACGCCGGGAACTTATCGGTAGATTCACCAACTATTACTGTACATGGCTTGTTCTGATATGACCAGTTATCAGTGAAATAAGACGCTGAAACAAATTATGTAGAAATGCAATAAAAAATATTTTTAGAAGAGTGTCATCATACAATGGAACTGAATTATTTAGGCAAAACATGTATCATATAACTATTTAGCAACTTTTTTATAAAAAAAAATATCCATACTAAATTACCTGACATGTAAGATGCGATGGCTAAGAGTAGAACAAACAGAATTATGAAAACTATCGCGGTGCATTTCCAAGAGCACCTAGATGAGAACCCTTTCCTGAAATGGAACCGGGAGGCAGTAGGAGCGAAATGAGTTGCTCGAAGATTATTCCTCACGGGGAGAACAGGGACGGGTGTCCCAAAAGCTGGATGCCGGTCGCCTCGGTCCATCCTCTCCAGGGTACTCTTCTCTTGCTTCCCTGGACTACTACACGACGAGTTAGATTTGTAGTCCATAGACGGATTCTTTTGGATGTCCCCTGAAAATTTCACAAATTGAACAAATTGTAGTTTATAAATGAAACAATTTACGCTTGGTGGTAGTTTATCTCTATTATCGAGACCTAATGTCAGATTCGAATATAAACACGATACTTGGGCATACCTGAGGGTACGTAAAAGTTCCCAGAGGGAGTGCGAACCAAACACGAGGGTTCGAAATCCGACAAGTCGGCCGGGTTGCCAGTGATGCGGCCGTTCAGGCGAGACATGGTCGGATTGCGCGGCGGCACATCGGGCGGTGGTCGGGGGCCTTCAAGCAGGCAACCTAGAAATTAAAAAATGCATTGACTAAGCTAATTCTCCAATTTGCATATAATTTTACAGTTAATATTAAAGTTCAATTTTTAACGTTAAAGAATCTTTATTGACTCTCATTGTGAGCTCAGAATGTTATCAACAAATGTTGAGATAAGTTTAAATTCGTACCCCAGACTTTTATTTGAACCTATTTTAGTGACGACACAATTCTAATAGTGAACTGATCTGAGTAGACTTTTTCTTATTAATAAAATGCTCAATTTTCATCTATCATCCGAAAGTCGTAAGCGACAAACAAAATCTTTCGAAGCGGTAGTAGTACCTATAGATTAATTAATTAGATGACTACGGCAATTTTTTGTCAGATCGTAATTCAGTGAAAACTTTGCGGGTAGCTTGTGGGTCTGTATAGAAATAGCGGCGTATTGGCTATGGAAATTGATTGATCAAAGATCGCGTGTTTCGGCTGTTAGTTAATAAAGGAAATATATTAGATCGGGAGCTACGGCTCGATCCGCGGGGCGCGGCGGAGGCCTCTCCCATCGCTAATATAAGTTAATGGAAAATCGAAGTATTATCTCCTACCCCCTGCCACCCCGCCCAACCGCCAGCCA
>DWGW01001997.1:0-10338 GCA_018247775.1 Udranomia orcinus
ATTTTTTACCTTCCATTATAAAAAAAAACATTTTTTTTATAATATAACATAATATTATGGGAGGGCGGCATAATCGGTATTGCACGCGGGCGAACAATCAGCTAGCGGCGGCTCTGGGTAAACCCATTTAAGATCTTCTCTAAGAGAAACATCAATTAATCTAGGGATGTCGTGAGGATCTCTTCCTTCTTTTATTGTTTTAAAGAGATTTATATTTGTAATTAACACAGTAGTATAATTAACAGATAACAATTCGCACGAATATGTTAATTTGACAGATTTAGCATCTTTTTAAAAGAAATATCGAAATTTATCACCTTCTTGTCTGTTTTCTTGATAATATGTTTTTAAGTATGTAATTATTGGTATAATTTTTGTTCCTATAAAATGTAATGAAACTTTAAAGACGTTATTGTACTTTTTATGTAGCTATCGTTTATATTACAATAACTTAAACAGTAATTATGTCAAACATGTTTGAACCATGACCAACTTTGTCATATTATTTATTTTTAATTGAACCACATATTTATATTTTGGTATGCAGCAATCAAAATCTGGTTGGATGGAACCGCAGTCATAGTATGCCTCTTGCTTTTAATCATTTTAATAATAATAATCTTGTAATCGTTGATTTCAATACCTGTTATTAGACTTGTACTAAGAACATTAGTCATCGTACTTGAGGTAAGGAACGAAGTAATACCGTATAATATTGTAATTCTTAGCAACAAGACAAGTCTGAATACATAAATGTACAAGAGTACAATAAAATTATCACTATTATGTCACAAAACGTTTGGTATGTAAATTTTATAGTCAATTAGTAAAATTAAAAGCGAGTTTGCGTGAAAAATTATTGTTTAAAGTAAAAGGTTATTCAATTAAAGGTTTTATTGAGGTAACCGTATTGTTCATATCTAAAATATTTTATTAATTTGATAATAAATTTTCGAAATAATGTAGTACCGTAACTGTGTTTCAAACTTAATATCACAAAATAAACCAATTATAATTTCATATTATTAGATTTTAAAATGAATAAATTATCTTATTTAAGACTTGTATTCTTCCAATCATCTTTGTGAGATCAATCTTAACGTTATTATAATTATTCTATGTTTGGGTTTTGTTACATTTGTACAGCACTAAGCTGTAGAAATTCGACCCAAAAGGCAATTGATAGCAAAAAAAATGTGCACTTTACATTCGTGATATAAAAAATTCAAAAAATATATCCGTAAATTTTACATACATTATAGTGACACATGTCGAAGTTTTGGCGTCGCAGTAGCATTGAACTTCCGTTGAAGCCTTTCCGAATTCGCTCGGAATGTGACTACAGGCTGCGCCGTCGATGTTGCAAGCCACACCGCGCCTTAACCGCTTATTAGTCGGTGTTGCAACAAAAAAAATCTCGCCATCATCATGGCTAAGGACGAATTCGGCCTCGCTTAATTAAATCATCTGCAAAATTAGACTCCGGTTGCGACACAGCAGAGATTTAAACCTTTTGAGCGCACACTAAACGAAATAGATACTGAACAAGAAGAGAGTTCTTTATGTGCGGAAAATGTTCGTTATTATATCATGAATTTAAGGTTAAATAATGAAATATATTCTCTACAAAATACCCTATTTTTCGTCTGACATGGACTGCAGAGCTTACATAATTTGATTTACCGAATACTTGCTATAGAAAATTAAATGGTACCTTTCAAATGCAATTGTTTAACACCAGGAATATCGATTCTTTGTTCATTGATCTAATTTGCTTGTTGAACGGATTACATTAGTCTTAGGGATTCTTTGCAATGTTTTTCTCAGCGTGTGCGTGGTGTTGAATTAATCAATGTGGACCTTGAATAAAGAATAATTATTTCAATGATAATTTCTCGGTCTAAGCCTACGTTCACAAGATACCATCGCGTGATAAAGACACTAGTATAGGCAGGATTTACCACAAGAGCCGTAGTCGGAATGTCACTTGCCCGGAACACTCGTAATGCGCAAATGGAGAACGTTACTTCCAGGGCTACCCGCACTACATTACACTGTCACTTCATAGTACATTTGTATGATATTGAGGAAGCAAACGGGAATGCAAACTAGCTGATGGTAAATGGTCCAAATGATTCGGAAGAGGACTATAAACATAGACGGAAATTGAGCTTACGAAAGTACTGGTAGATATACAAATATACTTTTGTTTTTTTCACATCCGGAATTTAAAAATCATTTTCATACACATACAAACATTTTGTAAATTATTATATTGTATAACATAGCGTTCTGTCTCGCGTGTTACTAAGCGCTATAAAATGCAGATTTCTCTCAGAATGTTTGACAACCCTACGCAGTCCGATAGTTATTGTCCTTGCTATTACTCCAAGGAAACTACATATAGTTCCCGTATGTAACTCGCATGTGAAATTGCGCGTAATGAACTGCATCTACATCCGGATTTAATTTAAATTTGCGTAAGGTTATATAAAACTATCATATTGTTCAACACCAATTTCATTATGTAGTTAGCTATTTTTGGTATTTTCCCTAGACTTGTAAAGCTATCTGAATATATCAAAAATGAATATGTCTATAGAATTTATTGATTAGTATTTACGAGAAAACAAAAGAGACTATAGGGAAATCCAAAGGAAAACTCTGTGTAAATCAAGGATATTTTTAAAACTTGTTTATTGTATAATGTAGAAGGTAAGATCGAAAAATAAGTTTTAAAACAAACTAGGTGTCTAGTAATACAGCTTATTGAAAAATCTTATTAATAAGTCTTGCGATTGAGTTATCTTATAAACATAAATATTACAGCTACATACCAATGACTTAAATGACCAAAATTATTGAATAGTCACTCAGAAAATTTACGTATATGAAAACCTAACATAATTCTAGAAATAACGTAACTATATACGTATATTAAGAAGAATGTGGAAAAAGCGGATTTAACTATCCTAATAACCATCATAGTAACACCAGTTGATAATAATTATTTTAAAATTGATCAAGCCATTACTGTGGAAAAAATTACGAATACACGTACACATCAACTATAATGACTTTAAAAAAACCGGATCTAAAGCTTTAATTCAACATCTACCGGTATTGACCGGTACAATGCTTAGTTAGGTAGTTATTAAAATTATTCCGACGATTAAATAATTTGAATTGTGATAGGTTAATTTTGCATACCTACAAAATTCCACATTCTCTGTTTCTTTATAAAACAAGTGTAAAATTTTACTACATTTTTAGCAATTACACAAGTGCCTACAGAGTAATAAAAATTAAAAAAAAACCAGACGGAACAGGAATTGTAATTTTTTTCCGGAGATTAATAAATGAAATGAAAAGGAACAACATTGAGAATTACAAAAACTTCAAAAAATAACCGACGTCTACAAAACAATTAAATAATAATAATGGGAGTTTTTGGGTGTTTTCAAAAACATGTCCGGTTCGCAATTAAATTAAAAAATACTCGAGGTATGGCAATCTATCATACAAGTCTATTAATTAATAAACTGTTTATTTTTTTATTATTCTTAAAAAATAATTTGACACTAGCCAGCAGCGCGTCGTGTCGTGTTTTATTAGTTAAACATAACCATATACTAAATTTACGCTTTGTTTCATATTTAAATGAAATATAAATAAACTAAGATTTATAAGCCTTGTTTACAATCACACTGCTTGATCATACTGAGGGCGATATAGGGTTTGGGGCTCTAAGCTCGATCATTTACGAGTAGGTACTTGTATGGATGTCGACTTATCTCTTGGAGATGGAATGGGAAAACTATGCAAATATCTCGGAACGGTTAGGCATATTAGGGGATACTTTATATTTACGGTTAATAATTCATATTTAGGCTTTCTCATATTAAGTAAATTTTCTAATTTGGAAGGTGATACTTTAAAACAAGAGAATTAATAATTGTATTAATCAGACTTTAAATTTAAAATAATAGCTTTAACATGCGCAAATAAAACAATTCTAGTGCGGCAATGGGTTTTGATTAATTTACTGTTTTGATATTATTTGTCACATCAAAAATGAATATATTAATTTTCTTGTTCCAAATTGAAATAGGAAAGACCAAAGGATTACGGAAAAGTATTAAGCAAATCCTTGACCTTTGATTGACGCATTCGTGCTTCTAAAAGATGTAGAGTGAGATACTTCAGATTATTTATTGATACTTTAACTGCATTCTGAGTAAACTTTATGACCATAATTGTGTTTCATAAAATTTGCCAAGCGCGAATTGAATCATTACTCAGATTTCGCTGCTATACAATACATTATTCACATAATAACTTAAACCTTTTCCACAAGTACTATACCCACATGTAATATAGGGTACATTATACGAGTATATGTATTTTCAGTGTGGTATCGGTGCTACTGAGTTAAGATGGATTGCAGTGATAAACGGCTTCACCAACAACGCAAGGTCGATCGACAATAATGATAATATTTGCAATGAATATTCTCTGTAAAATGTCAATTATTAAAATGACATATATTTCACTCGCCAATTGAACCTGAAAGAATCGGCTACGCATACAAAATGATAACGTTTAGACGTAGCGAATTATTTGGAATAAGAATTATTGAAACACAAAATTGAAAACTTAGTGAGTTTATTTGAGTGATTTCATTATATTATTAACAGTAATTTCTTTAATATTACCGATTAAACATCTTGAAATCTATCCATTAATCGATCTAAACATGCTTTCTTTAGTGCAATACTATTATTAGCTATAACAGGTAGAGTACACTAAGTATCAATATATTTCTGGCAAATTTATTACTGATACCTACATATAATACTACTTTTACCTTATCAGTATTAAACCTGTACAGATAAGGATAATATTATTTAATTTTATTTCAACAAAATACTTGATTTCAATATATTATTTTACTATTTTGATTCAATAATAAAATTTTATGTATACATTATTATTGATCTCCACGTTTATCCGGGTATTCAGGTTTAATAGTTATTGTTTTATTTTTTAAGTTAAGTGGTTGTTAAATAAACTATAAAAGGGTATTCCTTTTTATACTTCCGTGCACAATTGGCTTAAAGTTGCATATTTATATAACTTCAACCTGTGCCTGTGTCTGTGCGTTTTTACAGATTTTTATTTCAGATAAAGATTTAGAATTATTTTCAAGGAAAGTCACTTCAAGGTTAACCTAAAACCTAAAAAATAAAATGCTGGTGATTACTTACACGGAAAAATATTTGAGCACACAATATTTATTTCAACACGGTAAATCCATTCCAAGGGATAATATAAAATGTCTAGTAGCGTGTCCTTATTTATTTTTTAGTTAATGCACCATCTCGTAAAGTACGCAATCATTTTTATGAATTACGCAAAAACGCACGGTTAATTTTAATGTGCACTGCTGATAACGCGGATATTTCAGTTTTATAATATAAAAATATAATTGTTAAGAAAAATCAATGCTTATTACGTCAGTATTTGCGATAATTGATCTTTTGCATTTTTATTTAATATTTCAGCATTAGTTTAATAGAAATTGACTAGATAGTATTTTGGTTACATTATAATGAATTGATAACCTCTTCCTTTTTTTGAAGTCAGTTACAAAATTAAATCAGTACCTAAGTTTTCATGCTACAGTTCTGTATATTATAAAGAAAACAATTTAATTTTCAAATATCAATATCAATAAAAATTGTTTTCATGCTACAGCTGTGGTATTATAAAATAAGCGATCACAACACATTACCAGCATTTAGTATTCCGCGCCGCAACGCATAACTATTTGTCAACAGTTACACGGAAGATGTAAATAAACGCTTTATTGTCTTCAGATCGATGTGGGCGGTTTTGCACGCGTTAAGTCGATCGTTACCATAGAAATAGGAATATTAATAGAACTGCAATGAGACATATCTAGGACCGACACTGAAGTAACATGTGCCTTCTATCACCGTCTGTCTGTTCCATTACTTAATTATTATCTATAATGTGTAAACAATAGCTAATTGTTGTACAGGAAGGCACATTTTTGATGATTAATAATCAATTATAAAATGTTATTTGGTAGATGTTTACTGCGATATCACCCGTCAGAAATTAAACAGTATATGACCATTTGCGCATTTTATGCCCCTTCGGCATATAACATGCCTGTGCCGTCTACGTTGACATTTTGTTTATGTTTTCTTTCTATGATCTTTACTATGTATCATGAGAATTTTTAAGGCATTTAACACTTCCACTACACACCTAGAATATCAATTTTATTTTCCTTAGTGCCAGTGCAAAGACTATAAGCAAATTAATCGGCTATACAATCATCGTGTATATTAGAAAGAATTTTATATCGCCTTAACAATAATAATTATTATAAAGGCAAAAAGGAGGCTCAAATATGGTCCACGTTAAATTTAGACATTGCTTCGATACTCTTCTTATAGTGAGAGTAAATATAGTATCTAAAAAGATTTAACCAATAACATTAATTATACATTTATCTAACGGCTAATTATATCTACTCGTATACTAAAAAACTACATTTTAATAGACCGTGTCGTATTTTTCCACGTAAAATTACTTTAATTGCATTACAAACAATTAACAAGCATACATTTAATTACGATGCGTTGTTTATGTATCGCGGGATTCATTGAAAGTTAATAAGCTAGATTTTTGCATAGTAGATCTTGACCCGCCTCTCTGATTTTTTATAAATGCACGCGCGTTACAAAATAACTATCATCATAAGTAAGTCTAGTCTAAATACGTCTAGTCGTAATAGTGTCTAGTTATTCGTGGTTCCATGTTGCAAAACAGAAATGTTTTTTTCTCAATTAATTAAGCAAGCCTGACTGTCACTTAAATTAGATTTAAAAGTATTAGCAACAAGTTTATTGCATGAACCTGAGATGAATCTTACTCCTGAGATATTTAAAATTATTCTAAGATTTATATTCTATTTTAATTAATTAAAGTAATTGTAAACTGCGATTTAATAACAAGTTTCATAACCTACTGTTTATATTGCCCGTTATCCTGTTATGTACGGAAACTTTTATTTCATTTTATTGCCATAATCTTATTTTCTAATTAGCCTTGCGGAATTTTTATAACATGAGCAATTAAAATCTTTACGCAAAATATTTGTTCATAACCACAAAATATGCAATACTAAATTTGTGTTAAGATTTTAAAACAACAATACTATATGATCCTACTTTAAAGTTAGTTGATTTAATGCTTATACGATTCTCAATTGGACCTACTTATGCAAAACATTATTACAAACAATTAGTTCTGTATAAAATCTATTTATAATATTGCACAAAATAATTTGTTCTATGTATACAAATATAATATTGTTGAAAATCATCATAATTCTTAATAATAATAAGTTGAAACTCGTTGGTTTCTGATTGCATTAATAGGTCCAATTATTATATAAGACTAGGTCAAGACTTCTGACTGTTTTTCTAAGGTCGTCATTCCCAACTTTTTATGATATTAACATAACAAAGGAGCATGCAGTCAACTTGTTTATCTGCGCTATTAGCGGTCACTCATCAACTTCAATAACTTCGGACTTCCGTCCATAGGTCGTTGAATTCTTCGAGTGTCGTTTCTTTACATATTTAAATTTTGATTCTATTAGAATCTACAATCTTGGGATATCATTCAATTTTTTATTCATAATAATAAAACCATTTTTATTTGTATTTTTGTAACCATAGAGTATGTTACATTGTAACGAATACATCTTTGAGAGCATTTAATAAATCAACTTTAAAATACAGTTTTGTGGCATCTTCATCTTCAACATAATATTTCTAAGCAGTGTTTGCATAGTATGTATGTAGGTACACTACTTATGCAATTGTTCCTGGTCATTGAGGACCAATTATCTCGTCACTTCATCTCTTTATCACCGGAAATAACTAAGACTTCTTTGTTGATTCATGGGAAATCACGCAAGTAATCTGTAATATTAAATACCTACTCTGGCTTTGTTTTGCTTTGCGCTTTGTTCTTGTTTTGACACAGGTACATTATCACAACCGGATACACACATTATGCCTGTTAATTTGTCGTAGAATGCACTGTTGTCTTATTTGCCCATCAAATAACCTTAAAAGTATATCTACCTAAGGTATCTATCAATTTATGAGCAATGAGTCTTTATTTCTTTTGTCCGTCCATCCGAAATAGTACTGAGAATAATTGGTAGAATAGATTGGGCGTTAGCATGTAATGTCAGGGTCTTAAAGCGAGAACGCAATGGAGAGCCGCAAGCCGCACGCCGCAGGGCCGCGCTCAGGGCCGGCTTCACACAATAAGTCGTGTGTATGCTGCGTTCGCGCCACCTGCTCAATGCGCAATAAAGTTTCTGCGAACAATACACACGCGCACCTCTTTTAACGTATACGCTAAACCACTCTCGACATACCACTTGACACGCTTATTTTAATTCACAAATACTTGATAGTAAAGCATTTTGTAGAAATAGGTATAGTGATTTGATTCTAAACACGTTTGCTAACGGTAGAACGAAGTAATGTTAGAAGTCCTTCGAATTTTCGATATTGTGCACCAAATTTGAAATTATGTATTATTATACTTTATTGGGCCTCTAAAACGTAACGCGTTCCCAAGGGATCTCTATCATTCATTAATAATCTGAGTTTACTAATTAATAGTAATCCCTATGAAATGCAAAAAGTAAAATACCACGAAGGTTTCAAAAACAGTCTAATATATTTTGCAACATCCTCAAATCAACGACTGCTGTAAATGTATAGATCTAATATACTCGTACTAATGTTAATTAGAGCCTCTGCAGTTCAATGTACGTAGATTGGGAATTTGAAGTTATTAAATAAATAAAAGTTGATCACCTAGACACGATTACCAGTGTCAGTAACGATTCGGCAAAAAAATCCAATTTCGTCGGATGTAATAGTTTTTTTTATTTAAAATGGAAGGAGGTGGTTAGACGAGGTTTTTATTATATGATAAAGCTAATGATAAGATATTTATACAGCACGATTTTATAAAGATAAGGTGAGCTCGTCTGAAGAAAACTATTTTTCGTCTATTGCTGGGATTCTTCTACTTATATCATGTACTGGTCACTTAGAGAAATATTTATTATCCCGAAGTTTCTTCTTTTGAAATTTAAGTACATTTGAACATTCTCTTCTTTTGCCGCCTCCATAAGACCCCGGAACGCACAAGTCTTATCGCACTTCGAGAAACTCTGCCCTATCTGATTGGACGACATTATAAAATAATATTCACCTTGTTACAGGATTTGTACGAATTTCGACAATATTAGTGCAGGTGGTGGACATTTGGCAAGCTTCCAGTGTTTATGTCTTGAGAGGTCGTTTAGTTCGGTTTAATCTGTATAATATTTAGCTGCCTCTTACGAAAATGACGTGCCAAGAGAAAGATTTGTCAACGTAGAATATGTTAAGAAATCTTATAAGGAAAATAACTTCAGATTCCTTGCAGCTTCTTATAATATTTTAAAACGTAAGAAACGATAATCGTAAAATTAAAATGACAAGGAAGTTTTTGGTCTCATAAAATTGTACATAAATCAAATTACGAGTAAGTTCAAAAATCGCAAGTAATTATGAAAAAAAATATTGAAATTGAAATCTTTCTGCAATACTTTGGCGAAAGCTTAAAAACGTATGTATGTATGGTACAATTAGGCAAATTTAAACACAAATAATGAATTAATAAGTACACAAAAAATGTATACACATTGAACGTCGCTCAGTCGGTATACACTAGAATAATTTCTTATGCAAAACTCCCTCGTAGAATATTTTTCCGCGTTTAGGACGGCGCTGTAAAAACGTTAACGAGAACATAGAAGCATCCATTACATTACATATTCGCGCCTTAACGACTAACGCTGCGACACCTTAACGATCACACTTTGGTATTTAAACATAAATATTTATTTGAAACGATAACCGTTACTGGTTAAGCCGTATTTGAATGTAATTCTGTATAACGTTGTGGAGTTTGTTACCTTACGTTTGTGCGTTATATTCAAACTTTTTCCTATACCTATAATATTAGTCGATCATTCTTTGAATTTATAGTCACGAAGTTGCTGTGCGACTTACGCATAACTGACATACAATCTTTTTCCTACATGTGGCATTTTTTATTTATTTTTAAGTTGTACCAACAAAGTTAACACTTTTACATGTACAAAAGAGGACAATGGACATAAGATATAGTAACGGAGTGTCACCTCATTTACAGGTGCAAACC
>DWGW01001998.1:0-10338 GCA_018247775.1 Udranomia orcinus
AAATAATTACTACGGTGAGTGTTTCTTAGAATTACCATTAAATGTAGTATTGTGGTAAATACGACTTGAATAAGTCTACACCTCTACCATACCTTCTACTACCTTCGTATCGTATACGCGAATAGATGATCTCACGAAATTTAAAAAACTTTTTGTTTTTCCTGTATGCAAATCACAATGAAAATGATAACTTATTTTTGGCCCTTTATAGGCTTCGACGTAAGCTTTTCTCAAGTCTTTCGAATTGTACTCTCTTTTCGCAGAGACTTAACAGTTTCCATTTGTCAATGACAACCGGGATTGTCTTTCTAAATTATTTAAATTTCAAAGCATGGAAGACTTGCAGTTTTGCAGTTTCATTAACTCCTGAACGCTGTAACGCCTCAATTTAACATCATATTTACACATCATATTATGATCCTTACAAAGCAAAAGGCTATGCTAATCTAAGAACAGAGTACTTAACATATTATATCGAATATAAACTACTTTCACGTTGGCTTAAAATGACATATCTTGTATTGAAAACTTTAACTGGGGATATCTCAACAAAAGTTACATAAATAGCACTCAAAGCGTGGCTGTATCGAAAATATGGAATATGGATGACTTCGCGAATATGGAACTGTGGAAAGTTTGCTGCGGATTTCTTGCGCGGTTGAATATTTTTAAACCCAGACAAAAGATTTCACTTCGTATTCCTAAGTTAAATTTGTCTTATTAAGTATATAATACGAATAAAATTCCCGTTGCTAAAGCACTGGGGAATACCGAAATACGAGTACACAAATACCTAAGAAGATATTATTATACAAATAGATCATTTGACGATCGATATAATTATGATATATTTGCTGTTTTTGTTCTTTGCTCACGTGTATTTTATTAATAAAACATAGTTATAACTACAAAACTACTACTGAACGCAAGGAACCCAGCGTTTTCATACAATTTTGATAACTAATCACTGAAATCTTTACGGCTCAACGTACTTAAACTTTTGCAATCATCATTGCCGTAAAGGTCTACGTAATTATAGTGTTAAATGAGTTTATCGCATGATGACTAGGTAATTAACCAATTTACCGCTTTGGACACAAGTTCCCTTTGAATCAAGTCTATTACATACGGCCTCATTACTGTATTAGATCAGCACTAAACTCGTATATTAAGAATTCAGCCATTAATCAACAATTTGTTAACATTTTACATTCGTAGAATATACCTGCATATGCAACCTTTTTATATCCAAAATGCCCAGCATAAAGGAAAGGGTTTTACGCAATATTCCTATTCAAATATTCGATGACATTATTGACACAACAATCTTATATTAGGAGTGAAGGGACCCTAAAATTGAGTTACCAAAGATTTAAAAAACGTCACCCAATAAATGTCCCGAATATAACGAGGGCGAGGCTTCGACAGCGATCAGCTCACCTCCGTCACTCTGCTACCGAATACATGTAATAGTATTTTTTGCAGAATTTGACAGAATATTCTATGGTACGCCTAATAAATAGATTTTTACAGTACTAGCTTCAACACGCAGCTTTGCTCGAGAGCATATACTATAAATACTATAAATCCTTCTTTACTGCTTATTTGTGTTAATCTCATGATGACCGGTTGACTAGTAGGGTCTTGAAAGGATAACAAATAAACCTATTTTATGTTACGAGTACGAGTATATGTTATATATATTTATGTTAGAAGTAATTTTTGTGGTTGGCAGGTATCTCTGACAATGCAGACAAAGGCCTGTCTCTAACGTATATAATCCAAAGTCTCTATGTGAATATTGAAATTAACGTAATATCTGAGTTCCATTTAGGTAGGTGAACTTGTCTTACAAAACCTCCAAAATACTATGTAATTATGCGTCATTATGTGTAACATGTGATGTATCTTAATGTTGGTCTTCAAGTATTTAAAATAAACATTTTAAATTACTTCATAGAAGTCAGTATTTAGTAAGTTTCATTTGTTAATTTAGCAATTTGAGGAGAAAATGGAAAAAAAATAGAGTAAATAGTTTATTTATGTTTCAATCCTTAATAAAATAGATAAATAGTCTTATACACGTAATAGCCTTCAAATCGTTGTAACAAAAAACGTGGTTAAGTTCTAAATTCATATCTACTTCAAGCCGACAAGGCGTTCTGATTTCTCCCATAATTTATGAGCTAACTCTGAATCTCGAGCGTCTTTGCTAGAGTTTCCGACATGACAGTCTCTGAAGTAACCACCGCTCACATCTTTTATATCGGGTGAGACGGCGAGGTAAATTGAAGTTTGCGCGCCTTCCCAGGGAGTTTTGAAAAATGATCGCACTAATGGTAGGACATACTTAAAAATTGGAACATCGATCTGCTCCAAAATGTCCGTGTTAACGACGCCAGGATGAAGAGCATTACACGTAACCCCGGAGCCCCGAAGCCGCCGGCTTAATTCCGTTGCCATGAGTATGTTACAAAGTTTCGAATTTGCGTACATCTCCATCTTAACTTTATCTTTGATGTTCTTTTTGTCCATATTTAAGTCTTCCACATCAAGCTTCGCGCGGTAGTGACTTTCAGATGAAACGTTTACGATACGGCTAGGTGCAGAGGTTTTTAGCAGAGGAAGTAAAAGATTTGTGAGCAGAAAGGGGCTGAAATGGTTGACTTGCATCCCTTCTAAAAGTCCATCGTCCGTCTTGATAACATCCGTGCCATTAATTGCCGCATTATTGATAAGAATGTCGAGTCGCTTTTCAGTTTTTAATACGTTCTCAGCAAAGGTTTTTACTGAAGATAACGATGCTAGATCCAGTTGCTTGTAATGCACGTCATTGTTTCCAGTTGCAGCTCTGATCTTATGTTGTGCGTCCGTACCACGCTCCTCATTCCTGCACGCTAAGATGACCCGAGCCCCTCGGTCTGCGAGATCTTTCGCCGTTTCAAACCCAATTCCGGTATTCGCACCCGTCACTATAGCCACTTTCTCAACTAAATGTCTACTGCACTTGCATATTCCACTCGTCAATTTACAATACACCCAAACACAAGATATTAAAAAAACGTTAAACACAACTAAAGTTATGAACATGTTTGCGTCGTTAACAAGCCCGAGCAGCTAAACCAATGATGAAAACGCGGCAGAAGCGACGTGTAATTTAGATAGCATGAAGTCCATGTGTGTGTGACGAGGAAAAAGGTGAGTAATCAAATCCAAACTCTACAGAACTGTATGATAAATTTAATTTCCATCGTACAATCAGTCGTTATCTATTGGTTGCCAAACATCGATATTGATATGCCTAGTTTTAAATCGCTAAGTTAATAATTGTTTTTTAATTCTGCCGCGTTTAAGGAAATTTACCGTCAAGAATTTTGAATTAAGTTTCATAGGATTGGTTTCCTTGTCGTATGTATGATACAGCAGTTTAGTTGGGTATTTACAAACTAAGGTTAAGGAGGAAATAGAGGAATATCTGCTAGACGCGTCTTTAGTGTAGTTTTTCCTTTATATTTTATGTGATGTCCACTACTAAGTATTATAAAAAACTTAAATGTTACACCACTTGTTTACAGGTTATGTATAAAGATTGTGTTAGGTACAAACTTTTACAGGCATTTCCTAAATAAGATGATTTAAAAATTATTATGAAAAAGCTGTTACCATTACATTCGTTACATTAATTAAGTATTTGAATGACTTTACGAGTAAAATTACAAATGTAAATCGAGCGCCTCGTGATTAATTCTCTACTTCAACTAAAAGCATGCAGGTTGTTGAAATTGCTATGATATATTAGCAGGCGTTCTACCTAAAACGACGTGTATTCTGATTTATTAATAACCCACGTACACGCGGATGAGAGCACGCAGACTCCTCATATTTGCATCACTTGGCTTACACGATGGCAAGCTCCCACTTTAAACTTTTACGTATTAGTGAAAAACGCCCGTCTCATTTAAACGCGGCTTTAATTAAATTTAGCCAGCGAAAAACAAATTAAAGCGTACGTTTCACGACGAAGAGTGCAGTATGTGGTTCAAAGGATTTGACATCGAATGGAACTTGTGTTAAAAACAAATTGACTTTCAGATAGTTACTATTATACATTTGATATTATGCAGATACTAGGTTAAAAGATAATTTGAAAGGTCTAATGTAGATTAAAATACAAAGTAGATATCTAGTTGTTTAGAAATTAACAAGATAAATGTCTATAGGGACTTTGCTTAAACTATTAAACGAATAAATTAAGAAGCCTTCTACCATACACAGTTATTTATTTAAATGATCCCATGTATATTTAAAAAAATGAATATAATATGGCTTTATAATTGGGAGTGTATTAAGGGTATGGGGCAAACACCACTTCGCTTCGTTACAGATTGACGGAAATAAATTTTGTATTTATACAGCACTATGGGTTAATTTGTACGTCGCTCGCTAATAAGTTTTATAACGCTTTTAAGTACCAAAGTGATCATGAAGACATCTGTTTTAACACCGGACGTAAACGGTTTAAGCGTTAATGGGGGTAAATTTGAATAGCCTAATCTTCAACGTTCCGAAAGACTCTCTAAGTCAGTAATTGTGCCTCGGCAAGGCCTCGGCTCCAAGTTGAACAATTATAAGACTTAGCGAGCCCGTGAAATGCCCTCATTCGCAGTTTACCGGGCGCTCGATTGTATCGTACGGCTAATTAGCTAGCTAATAATAGCCCCCGAATGCTTATGAATTTTCCGCTGAATTGGTGAGGAGTCTATTTAATAAAGCCCCCAAGACGCTAGCCTATGTTGGCACCATCGTGTCATGATTCTCTCTTATATAGATCAGCAGTTAAGTGGTGTATAGTTTTGTTTGTTAGTAGATATGTATCAGATCCATTTTTCAGGCCAAACGTATAAAAATAAATTCGTTGGTGAACCGGATGACTTGTGTTACTGACATAATCTGATTGTGAAAGCACCACAGTTGCATTTATTTTAATTTTGTCTGTCTGTTATGTAAAATTATTTTTAAAAATGTGTTTATTTCTTATATTGTATTTTAATATCTTATCGTATACTTAGTATGGACTAGAATGAAAAATGGAATAGAAAAAAAGAACTTTGGTGGTATTTTTAATCGACTTCTTTTTACTGAAACTCGACATGTATTAAAACAATTTGCATTAATTACCAATGAACTACTTATATTGTATTCAAATAACCATTTCTATTGCGCGTTTAGTATGTAAATTGTACACTGTATTCTTATATAAATGGTAGTTTATACAAGATATTTTTTCTCTTCCATTTTTTGTTAAAATTCAAGGTGATATCGGGCTAGAGCGTACGATTTCAATGGCACATGGTTGCGTAACCGCGTCAATGTCTCGTGTATTTACGATTGCCAACTCGTAGTATTGTAAATAATACGACTAGGAGGCGGTCACTCCATTACCACGCGCTGACGCCGACGTCTCATCATGTGCGATAACGTTCGTCAGCTTTGTTGTGAAACACGTCAGTCTTCGGAAAGATAGGACGCATTGTAGCTTATCTTTCTCGTAAGAGACGCGTGCGCGTGACCTCCTTCAATTAAAACTGTATATTCGTTATACATACCACTCGGAAACGCGTCAGTGTTCTACGTTTATCGGTGTTTAGTTGAGTTCTATTCACAATGATATTATGGGGCATTTTGCTGTTGATAGCGTTCATAGTGTTAGTTGTAAAAGTGTATCAGAAACTCACGTGCGGTATATGTCGATCGAGTGCTCACATGGTGGGAAAAGTGGTGATAATAACAGGTGGTAACAGTGGCATTGGATTGGAAACTGCTAAAAACTTAGCGGAACGGGGAGCTCGAGTGATAATAGCATGTCGGAGTGTCCGACGGGCAGCCGAAGCGACTGCAGAAATAGTAAAGTTCTCTGGTAACACGGATGTCCATTACCGTCATCTAGATCTGTCGTCTCTCCGCTCCGTAAAAGAGTTTTGCGACAAGATCTTGAAAACGGAAAAGCGATTAGATGTCTTGATCAACAACGCTGGCGCCGGCGGGCTCGGCAATTACAAGACTGAAGATGGGATCCACATCGGGATGCAAGTAAACTATTTCGCACCGTATCTATTGACTCGACTCTTACTTCCGCTGCTAAAATCTTCAGCGCCCAGTCGGATCATAAACGTTTCTTCCTTCATTCACAAATACGCTGAAATGGATTTCGACAATTTGAACATGGAAAAATATTGGAGCGATTACTTAGTTTACGCGAACAGCAAATTGTATATCAATTTGATGAGTATTGAACTGAGCCGCAGGTTGGAAGGAACGGGTGTGACCTCAAACTCGTTGCATCCAGGTGTAGCCGCCACAAAAATATTGAGAAACATTCCAAACGCGATAATACGTAATTTTGTCGAGACATGTATCGATTTCATGTACCAGTCTCACTGGGAAGCAGCTCAGACTTCTGTGTACTTGGCGGTGTCGCGGGAAGTGGCAGACGTGAGCGGGAAATACTTCAGTGATTGTCGTCTAATGACGCCCTCGAAATTGTCACAGGACTTCGAGTTAGCTAAAAGACTGTGGGACGAATCGGAGAGACTAGTTAAATCGTATTTAGCTGATAGCTGACGAAGGTTTTATTCTTGTTGTAGTGTAATTAAGATTGAGAATTTTGTATTACTTATTTATTTACGTTCAAACTGTCATGGATGGGGGTAAGGATTAAAGTTTTTTAGTGAAATTTCTTTGCATTTTATTGCTTTGGATGACAAATATTAATATCTCAACTGAGAACTGTGAGAACATAAGGTAGACCATTCCCGTCGTAACAGCCATTGATAAATTGTAGATTACATATTTTGGTTAAAACAGATATGGTTTTTAGGACTTCGACCCGGATCGGCAAAGATGGAAACAATTCTAAAGTTATTATTAAATATTAGTAGGTGTTAATGAAGTGGATAGGTAGAATTAGTACCTGCAAAGATTGATTATCGTTCAATCGTGAAATATGCCAAATAGCCATGACGGAAGTGTTATTAAACTACCGGAGATCGGTTCCTAAAAAATAATAAAATTAGCAGTCTGTATATAAAAGATTGCGTTTAAATACATTTAAAAAATATTCCATGTTTAAATATTTTTTCACGGTTCTTGTCTATGTCAAATCGTCTAAACATTAACCTACCAATTTTTTTTTTTATTTAGTCAAACTCATCACCCGCAAAGAGTATTTTATATATTGATTTAATTACTGTTACGTAGTTTTAGTGAATAGGATAAGATAACAATTTCCGCACGAATTGTTATGCCTCAATATTTAACGTATTATGTCGTATAATAATAACATTGAAACATTTTTCCGTAATACCTAATGTATAATAATACTGTTTACAAAATACTGGGTGTTGATCGTGATCGTGACTTTGTATAGCGAGCTGTATATTATGTATACTCGTATAACGGAGTTTATTTCGATTTACTTGAAACCTATATGAATATTTTCCCCTTTAAATTAACCTTTTAAATTATAGCCATGTGCTATTCTGATGTATAAGCAGGTTTATATAAGTAAAGGTGGTTCGCGACAGTATCTAATTTTAATTGGTTATTTATCATTTATCGCGTGATAGATAAAGCAAATAATTACATACAAATGATATACAGTACGTGACCTCGCTACTCTTGCTACTATTTATACGCATAAATAAATAATTACAATATATTTTCGGATACATCGAAATGTAATTCTGTTAACATTTTAACAAAAACGGTGAAGCTATACATATACAGCTACACATAAGCGATATAAGAAAAAGTTATAAAAATTCATTAGATGTGAAGTGCATTTTTTATTTCTTTGCTAAAGTACCCAAGTAAGTTTGTCTCGAAATGTAGAAAAACAAAACACAAAAAAGGTGAAAGTTTGTATGAAATAGATAATGAAGTTCACAACAAAATAAATTATTTCCAAGTTACTTATAATATTGATATTTAATATATTATTTATTACTTAATAATAAACTGGGACCGTATTTTTTACTCCACTTTATTATCTGTGAAATGCGTAATATTAAAAAAAAAGAACTCATCTGTAGAGCTCATCGTAGCGATAATGTAACAACAATTGTTTATTACTTTTTTATTGGCTATATGCAATAGTTATTGAACTACTTCTTATTAAGCAAGCCATTGACTGCAATAGTGATGTACTCACGCGTGTTCTAGGTCAGTTTTCGCATGCACATCACTGTTTAATCAGCAATAATGTGGCAAGCGACCCCGATACGTACATGGCGTGAGGTGAAATTGTAACAATAGTAATGGAAATGAGGAGAACACTGAACAACATTAAAAATGCATCTTTAAGGACGAACTTTAAAAGACCATGACAGATAGTAAAAAAAAGAAATGACTAATCAGTGCGTAGAGTTGCCATTTATAAATTATTGTGGGTCAAAATAATTTTAAATTACCCATATTAATACTTAAACATAAAAATACTTACGTACTTATAGAAATAAACCTACTTTATCCTCGGAAACCTAATTTGGTACCTGTACTAATTTATTAGTAGAGAAAGTTATTTTCTCCTAAGCTTCGGGGATGGCCTACAATATTGCTCTACTAAGGGGTCGTGGTTACAAATGATTGTAATTTTTTTAAACGCTGCCTCAGGTTTTCTTTTATATTTTCCTCAACTGGAATGATATAAACATTCACTTAGTTTTACGTAGGTATATTATAGGTTTGGCTGTTGTAAACTGATTTATGTGAGTCAAGTTCTGCGGAAGTTACTTGGATCTTCCGCTACTTGGCGGTAAAATATGTAAAAATATTTTTTTTCCTCCAGAATCTACCATTCGGTATACAATAATTATATTTAAACAAGAGAGATAGAAACAATACAGCTCCTTACAACAATACAGCAATATTACAAAATGCAAACTTATCTCAAAGAATGAATATAAATATTTCACGGTTGTTCGTCCAACATTCTCTTACCAATCTTGCATCGTACATTTTTTATTCAATCTTTTAGGGATACCTTTTTTCCATTACGTAACTCACGAAACTGAATATTGAGGGACAGGAAACATTCTTGTATAAGACCTGCGATGAGCATTTTTGCGGCGTGAAGGTTGGTCATAGAATATTTTGGAAAACCTCTTTCTGAATATTGAACTTGTTAACTGTTGTAGGTATTTTGTTTTAGTTCGTTTGCCCACCACGCCACCGTCTCCCCTGCTGCCATTTTATAACAAGTTTTTAACTTAACAGTACACTTTTTAACTTCAGTGATTATTATATTGTATGATTTATAAAGTATCTACACATTTCATCAATCACAGCTATTTTATGTTTGGTTAATGAATGTCTAGTTAATGAACTTAAATAATTGACTTTGAAAAGATCTAATTCCATACGTGGTTAATTATATGTAAATGTAAGTAGTACGAAGCCAATTTTGTACTACAGATATGGGATATACGCAATTTCAAGTAAAATAGATGCAGAATGGACTGTCAGTGGGTTGATCGTACGTACCTAAATCGAGGATATTTTCCTCGATTAAATAACACAAGTTCTATCTCGATAAAAACTACTTCACTCCTCACTGATTCTTTACAAATAAATTTTGAGTACCTGTTTGAAGTACTGAACCGCTATTTACTAAATGCATATGTATTACCGATACATACGCATTTAGTAACACAACAAAATTTTTTACAATTTTTATATGTGTGTGTTGGACCGACTCGACAGATTTTTATGAGATTTTCACTGGCAAATAGCTGATGTACGGATGATGTATGGAGTTACTTAGTCTATAATTCTAAAATAAAAGTTATTTTAGAATTATATTTTTTTGTTAACTTCCACGCGGCCATAGGGCAGGGCTCGTTGAAAACACAATTTTAGGTATAAACACAATTTCATGTTCCATCAAGGAGGCAAAAGCGTGGAAAATGCGGTCTCCAGTTCACGATGTAAATTGCAACGAAGAATGATGGATGTCGTTGGGAAATATTGGCTGGCTGCTGTTGTTTTCCTATTACGCTATAAATCAAGATTGATAAGAATTGCAAGTTACTGCTATGCAAGCGGGCTGCGAAGAAATTTTGGACGAAGATACGTTTTAATCAGAAAATTGCGATCGGTGTGAATGTTGGTACCTACTTACTTATCTTTGAACGAAACTTTAGTATAACAAGAAATAAATTCATGTTAAAGTCTAAACAGTTCTGTAGATTTAAATGTTATGTACTGATATCACTAGAACTCATTACAACCTCTTTAGTAACCCTTTTAGATTATTCATACTTTGACTCGGTGTGTGTCATG
>DWGW01001999.1:0-10336 GCA_018247775.1 Udranomia orcinus
CACATTTTTAACTTCTTAACCGTTCTGCATTGCCCAGCAAAATTTTTCTGGTAATTAAAAAATAGTGGTGTATACATATATATTCAGTTAATGAAAGGTGATAGATTCATAACGTTAACGACAGATAGTTTTTTTAAAAGGTGTGTATATTTACGTATATTTTCTTGATGGTTTCTCATTTTATATTTTAAACAAAACACGAAAGTATAACCAAAGTTTCGTAAATTCAACTGACAGCGTAAGGACTCATTTAAGAGAAATCCGCACTGTCGGACGCCGATATTATTATTAAATTCGTTATTTCGCTTTCAAAAATAAAGTCTTTAGGTGTTAAGGTTAAAAATTATCCTTTAATTAGTTCTCACTCACTCAGTTTCGAATCTCGAGTTTCAAGTCGAATTAAATTTGATGTTTTTTTTTTCAATTAAAGAGTTGATTCGGTTATTTCTTTTGGATAAAACTCGGTTTAACTTTAATTATTGTGGTTTAAATTATCATACATTGTACAGTGTTGCTAAGAATCTTCCCGGTGCTGTTTCAATGGAAATTGGATAAACATCAAACATACAATAAAATTCTAAAATCCATTTCAAAACGAAATGCTGGAGTTCATACTTTTCGTAGAACACCGTATAAATAGATAGCTCATAAAGTAGCATCGTGCTGCTAATAAAAAGTTCTCTCCTCGGATAGCAAATGTCTCTATCACACTCACCGCAGCTCTCTGGATTATTCTTTGCTCCATCAATGTCGGGGATATATCTGACATACGTAGAAGAATCTTCACCGATAATAAGTATCATTACTTATTTAACTTATCATTTAAAATAAATATTTATTTACAAACTGTGTGTTTACTTATGACATTGTGCTTGTTCAAGTATGTTTTTTTGTATTATTTAGAAAAAAACTAAAAAGATTCATTAAAATTTTGGAAAAATCGTAGTCTAGCATTCTAGACTACGATTGAAAAATTGTTACCTTCATGTCGATGTAGAATAATATTAACGATCCTATCAAGGATTAGACTTAAGAAGAAAACCTAATTTCACAGAAAAGGAAATTATTTTACTTTTGACGCCCATTAATTTTTCTTAGAAATATCTATGATTTAAATGACACATGGACCATTGGTAGGATACTTTGCTCCATTTCTTAGGATCCTATAAGATCCTATATTCATACACATTTTATGCACAATGTATGTGCATACGACAAAAATCCCTTTTCAGTATACATATAAATGGGGATGGGTTGATATTCAAAGCGCTTTTAGCCATGCCACTGTAGCTGTGCGCACGCGCATCCTTAACAGTACAATACTATACAATAATACAATAGTACAAACAAAAATTTTTCTTTTGATGTTTTCATCCTTCGTCAAGCTCAAGTAGAAATCTGTCTGGAAGGATGTAAACGAGGCACGCAGAAAATAAATCTCTGAGCTACATAAATATTTAATGCCACTGTTTTTATAGCGTGAAGTGTCGATAAAGGAATTATGATTGCTGTATTATGCTCCTGATGTTACATATTAAGCTTTATGTCCTACGTGCTAGGGCCGTTTTTCCTTTATATTTATTGTGATATCATGTAGAGTTACGGAAAGTGGATGACACTTGTTATTGGCTTTTAAATGTTTTATTGGGCTTTTGTGATGTAATCTTCTTATATGATTTAATCTCACAAGTACTTAATGCGATATCGGTTTATTATTTAATACACACGCCCTGTGTCCGGGTGCCCTCGAATGTTTGGAGTTGCTGCAATCATCGATCTAAGGATATTGTATACATTACCTATATGTAGAGCGTAAATTGCATTGAGTAGTCAATTGATAAAGTTGTGTGTTGTTGTTGATTAAAAGCTATCATACTATATTCTTGCGAATGTTAAACACTTTAAATTAACAGAACACTTGACAAAGTTTATATTTTCGTATCTTTGAAACAACATGGTTGACCTTTTTGTGGAATATTCAAGAAATTAAAAATATATCGAAAATTAAATCGGCGAAATACAAAATTGAAAGAAACGATTAAATTATTCGACATTAAAAGAGCTTTTAGCTATGAATCAAAACTTTGTCTCATCTAATAGATTAAGCGAAATATAAATAACTAAAAGTCAAAATATAAACATGGACTATGAATAGAATGTAAAAACTGTCATGAGTTATAAAGCGTGCCATATCTTTTATGTTTCACGCTTGAGCACGGTACTAAGTATGCATAAATATTGAAGATATGGAAAGAGCGGGAGAAATGTCACTAGTTTAAGCAATTCGGGACAATAAACAAGTTGGCTGCACGACGTGTTCCGTCTTTGGAATCCCACTCATGGGACCGGCGGCCGCGGAGACGCAACTTATTCCCACCGTTCAAATTTCAACTCCAAAACTTCATAGTTACAGTTTAAAACTAGTTGTTTATATCATTCCGAAAATTGACTTGTTAGAGGAGAAATCTCAGACTTATAGCGAGTGGTGAAGGTTTAAAATCAAAGTAACTGCTTTCGTATACCTCAAAGGAACGATTTAAAACATGCTCCGAAATGCTTGCGGGGAAAGCTTTCTTGGCAAAGTTTTGTGCTTAGCGGTTTATTTTTAAATTGTGATTTATTCCAGCAACGCATACGTGCACCTTGATGTATGCACAGTGTCGTTGCTTTCATAGCAAACATCTTCTATGAATGCGCCACAAATTCAAGTTCTATAATATTAATCTTGCCCAGATTTAAAGTACCTACTTCTTCTCATAGAATCGGTTTTCATTATTCTAATATTAATTTTACGAATGAAATATTCATTCAGTATAATTAATCTTAAATCAAGATCGTCTATTTCGTAATTTCATCTCGTTCTATAAATTAAACGTTTCTTTGTCCACCCTCGTTGGTTTTGTTATTCTTGTTAAGGTTAATAACTAATATAGTTGATTATAATAAGCGGTTTTAATCTTCGTTATACTGATAAATATATTCTATTATACTTGTTACAATATAATCTTAAGCAGTTGGAAGCGCGCTTAAAAATATTTTTTAAGCGCGCTTCTAACTGTTTATAATATAATGTATGTAAGTAAAAAGTATATAAATCCAAAACAATTAAATGAGATTAATCTATTCTTAATATTTATTTATATAACTTGCCTTAAGAAAATGTTTTGAATAAAAAGAAACATCAAAACATCGGTCATCGGTGCGCTCATAAAACCAACCTTTTTATTGCTCAATATCGTCTAGATGTTATTCCACCAACGCCATTTCATCCCATTCCGATTCACTAACATCATTAGGCGCTAAATCTTTTATAGATTCTATCTCATCTGTATTCTCCGCCGGTGCGAGGAGCATATCTCCGTAGCGCAAATCTTTACGACAGCTCAATAAGTCATTATTCCAATTATTGCTACTACATGCCCGTGATATCGGAAGTTTATGGCGATGATTTGATTGAATTGAGCTTACACTGCGGAATAATTTCCATGTCCGCAGTAAAAAAAGGTTTATTGCGATCCAATTCTGTCTTTCCGGGGTTCTTCAATTGATGTTCGTGGATGGAATTATTTTACGCGGGGAATCGTTTTTAAATGTGCACTGTGCAATGTTTTCACTTTGATGAGTTTTTTTCAACCATGTTCTTTGATTCGGAATCGTCAACATTTTCGCAATTTTTGTAGTATTGAATTACTTCGTTTGTAATAAAATATATTGAATATTCATATTGTTTATGTGATGGCTTTAAAACTTTTAGTCAGGAGTCATTTATTATTATTAGGTAAATAAAGCGATGAGATCAACCGATGATTTGAAGTAACGAAAACATGAATAACAGGCTCACAACGACACATTTATTGGGTCCATGCTTAGGCCCTAAGGATGTTATTGAATTTCATTAACTGTTCTTCGTTGAGCAGAATATTGAAATTTATCTAATATAAACAATTATTTTTCTAATGTATATTAATTATATGCCGTAATTTGTTAGGTACACACGAATCAAGTTGCCCACATTCCTGAACATAAAATCCGCTTTAGATCAACTTTATGACGGAGGTAAACAGTAGTTGTAGTTAGTACTAAACACTCGTAGTTAGTTTTAGCAGCAGTTAGTTCCACATCTCATTTTCGAATTTCACAAGCAGTTAATAAAGTTTGCACGTTTCGTGATGCGAATGTTAATAAATTACAGTCGACGGGACGTTGACGGAACGACCTGTCTTAGTACATTTCCTGCAATATTAGATTTTAAGCATCCAACGTTACCGTTTTATTGAGGACCGTACGTTTAATTGAAAAACGAAACCTTTTATTATTGCATACACATTTCCCTGTCTGTCGTTGCCTATTATTTGATGACATACGACGTAAACACTCGATTTAAAAAAACAGTTGTTGTATTTTTAGGAATCAGGAACAGGTTCTTAAAAAAACAATTTACTATCCGCTATCTTTTTCTTAATTAATCTTACAAACAAACAAATTATTTAACAAGATAAAAAAATTAAATCAAAAGGGACAATATCGATCTACAGGCTAACGCTAAACGCAATAATATGAGATACGACTTATGTGCAAGTTACGAACGCTCGGATCCATGTGGCCGACCGACTTTTTTTTTCGAAATGTTAGTCTGCTGTTGGCTTTAGTGGCCTTTACAGCTTCACCGGGTTTTTGTGGCAAGCCTAGGAAGGGCTAAAGCCGGGAGGTCGACCGACGGTCTGGCTGCTCTATTTATAGGCAGTGGCGGGGGTAGTAGTGTCGTTGTTGGGGGTAATGGCTTATAGGATTATATTTATAAAATGGATTTTTAATCAAGGTTTTAAAATGTTAAACAGAAAAAAGGATAGCGATAAACCCGTACCAAGTCACATACCATGTATTGTACTCAAAAGTTGTATTAATATTAGGGTAGTGAAAGAAATTTAAAATTGAATATTTTATTTAAGGAAACCAGGTTTTGTTTGTTTAAAGAAAAGTAGTTCATAATTCTATATATACCACTTTTTGAAATAACACTAATTGATACCGGAAAGCCTGTAATATTTTTACTTATTGATATTGTAAAAAAACTAATTAAGTTTGCCTGCTCTGCGCAAAATATTATTACATTATAGTCAATGCAACGTTGACGGAACGATCTGTCGACGGCCACGAAGAGAACAAAGCAGAAAATTCTGAGAAAGATTCATCTTATCCAACAGGGAATATTAATATTCAATATTTCAAGTCTTTTTATCATAGAACAAAACTACATACAAAGATTTCGCTTTTAGCCAAAAAGTTAACCATAAGTCTTGTTTTTTATAAAAATATAGCAGTACACTATACCACAGCAATATCAGCAATTACAGGAACAACTATAGAAACAAATATAAATAGCACAATAAGATTTAATTACACTTAATTATAGTGTTACAATTAGGCATTGGAATGCATATCGGAGGACTAAAAAACAAGTAATGCTCATAGTTTACAGCTGAGAAAACCTTACGCATTTCAACAGTTTCAGGATCAAGAATGAAAGATTTTTATGAATCGTGCACCTTTACCTTTACTACATCTTGTCGGAAGCCTTCTTTGCATAAAGTTCCAGATTTCCTCTATTTGTGGATTGATTTAAACAAGAATTTTAATTAATATGTCGTAAAGGGATTGAACAAATATTGTCAGAATCAGAATTGTTCATTTGCATAGAATAAGTAAATAAATATTGTCTAAATAAATACCGCTCATGCGACTCGAACACAAAGGTTTTCGCAGCAACGGAGTCGGGATAAATGTAATTTCCTCTACATTACAAACTAACTGTATAAATGTATTTACCGTTGGGGGATCTACCAAGTTATAATGGAGATAGTACATTATACTGTTCTGTAACGAGTAGGAAAATATTCTATACTCATTCTATGTCATAGTAAATTATATTATCAACTTAAATTATTATTTTTTCGTACGAAACAAACTATAAAGAAGCATACAGTGAAAGTTACGTAATCAGATGGTCTCTATAGAAAGCCATGTCTCTCATGGCACAGGGGATTTCCGGGAAGTGCTGAGTAACTTTTATTGTCCAAAACTTAGTAACATTAGGCCTACCTATTAGGCTTATAAAAGCTGTGTTCTGTTCTTATGGGTATCGTAAAAGGGACATACTTAACCGTAAACTTATTACAACTTAGTCCACAGGAGTAGAAACACATTTATAGTCGACGGAAGATAGAACCTCGATCTTGTTCTAGGTTGACTACAAAATTTATAAATAAAGATATTAAAGGTGTCTCAAACGGGTCTCTAAATCTTGGATCTCCTCGCATGCCTACTAAGTAACCTAGTCCAGTACAGTGTTGAACCCAAAAAAATTAAAGAGATGCGACGAAAAATTTAACGAGTACCTATACAGTCCACACTATAGTAAGTGGTCACTGTCAAATCAGAATACAGCAGCAAAAACACCGATGTCACATAACAAAAATAAGTGTGGCGTTGTCTCCGGAGTCTAACCATGAAATATTCTACCAGGTCTAAAACTTTCACACACATTGTATAATTGCATCCATTCATATAATTATTCAGAGAATCAACACCCACAACGTGTTGCTGGTAAAACTAGTATCTATTGATGCGTGTAAATAAATATTTTCCCCGTGGCTCACCTCATTGGCATTTCAAGTGTTACCTCGCTGTTTGCGCGCCTCGCGTGCTGCTTGTATTTGACTTTATTCTGGATACGTTCCTATGTCAATGTTGGAATATGCTCTTCCTGGTTTGCGATAGAAATTTGGGGTGAATTTTATGGTTTTTATCCATTTCGGTTTTTTCCTGTTATTGATATTGTACTTCTGTTCAGGTTATTGCCATATTTATTGCGAAATATTTTTGTTTTGTTTTTAGAAACAACGTACGAGCTTTTGAACACGGGAAATAAAAACAGGGATACGTAGATAGATGATATCGTTTAGATGATTTTAAATGAATAAAATATTAACCTATTATCTATGGATTTTTAAACTAATCGTTTGATTGGGATTAATCCCAGGGCTCCAATCAGGGCTCTGATTGTTGGGTGTGAAGTTTTTTCCTGTTTCTTTTACATGCAATGGGAGAAACAGGAAAATATTCCCATCGCCGTAAGACCTGATTTATGGACAGTACTTTAATTGTAACATCTTTAATTAACGAAACAATCAACAATAAATTCCTGATACCCTAAACAGAGAGCAGTAATTTATATCTATTTGACTACTTTAGTATCGTATTTATAGTATTTTTTACATCACTGCTACTTTTTGATTGTTTATATAGGATTATGACTATTGAAGTCATATTTGCATCTTTTTTGTATTTTTTTTAGATTATTTGCTAGCTGTACTACCAAGTGCCAATCAGGCGGCTTAAATAAATGTGATCTTTTCACAGGTTTTATGATTTATATAAAAAACCTACTTGTAATTGTCAATCCGGATGAAACAATGGTTACCACGCGCGTATGCTCTCCGAGGTCCCGAATTTGATTTCCTGCAAGGCAGTCATTTGCATGGTGAATTTAAATTGTCTGAGCGTTTACATACTATTAAACATACCCTCGCTGGGCCTGCAAAAGCCGCCATGTGTGTGAAATATTACTCGTAGCTTATCGCTGTTTTTAGACCATATTAATATTGATGTAAGGTTCAAAATGGTGCCAAAAACAAAAAATAAATAAAAAGTAGCGACTTTTGCAGGCCCCGCGACGATACGATTGTTTTAGTAAAATGTACATAACACTTTGATATGAATCATGCTACTAAAGTACTGTGGATAAGTACTCTTTATTAGAAAATGTGTTAAATGAAAACAAAATTCTTCCTGAAAACTAGACCTCTGTACTTTATAAAGTCCACTACGGTTAATCAGAATTGAAAAGCAAGCTTTTCTCATGGCAAGAGATTTCTCGTCATTACTTTATAGACCGTTTGCCTTTCTATTCCTCTTAGAAAACGAATGTAAATTTGTATTTGTGTTGTGACTTGAAAGTCGTCCTATTTGGCTCACAAAACCGCAGATGTCAAGTCGTGCCACGTACAGCGCTGCGCCCGATATTCCTCTGCACATTCAGACCACTGAAGCGTTGTGTATCTCTATTTTATTTATGCTGCTCTTCACTATCTTTGTTTGTTATTTCTATACGTTCTCGATCTTCATTGTTTGTAACCTTGACATTTAGTAGATAACAAATTTGCAGACGTTTTGTCATCTTACTGCTACGGCTCCAATTTATATCCCATATTTTCGTTTACATTTATGTCTTTGTTCCAAATGATACTATTTATAACGTTTGTTTTAATTTTATTGAACACACTCACTAAAATCTCACTCGCTACTTTTATAGTCCAAAATTTAACCTTGAATATGTACCAATATCCAATACGTGAATTTTTTTTGCAGGATCCTTAGCGCGGTTAATTGTTATACTTATCGTACGATAAAATTGTTTTCCATCAAACAATTGGACGCAAGCCGTCGTTAGTAATAGCGCGGTCGCCGTGAACAACCACAACAACGAATGAAGGTATAAATAGTGAGTGGGCATCCGGCACGTCCGCGCAAAGCTGCTAGAGGATACCGTCAGATGGTCGATGCCACAAGTTATAAGCGGAGCGGGAATCGTAAGCGGCAAGCGTAGACAACAGTTTCCATCGACTATCTTTCTTCGCGTTGGCTATGTTTGCACTTTATTGTACTTGAAGTTGACATTGAAAATGAATGACAAAATACTGAGTTCATCGAGCGTACGATCATTTGTTTGGTATATTATTTAGTGAATTAAATTGTAAGTGAAATACAACGTGGAGTTTACCTCGTCTGATTTGTTTTGTTTAGTGTGTTTTGGAATTGTGTAATTGGTAAAATTGGCTTTTTTCGCTACCCATAACTGGATTTATTTTGCTCGCAAATTCCCGGAAAAATCTGCTAAACCTCGTAACGAAATTCCCAGAATGTATAACAATATATGTTATTGAACATAAATATAATATTTGACGCTTTTGCCTATTGCTTAAACAGAGAGGTATTAGAGCGGAGATTCGCTCTCGTTGTTTGATTTAGGAAGATTTTGCACAACAAATGGCCTAGGTATACTGAAGACGGAATTGTTAAAAAGCGGATTGGGACGGGCAAATCTTTTATATCTCCTTTTGGACCGCTCTTTAGCGAAATTCAAGAGTATTTTCACTAAATAATAGAGAATGCGGGGTTTTGGTTACGGCAAACCGACTCAACTGGACCTGACTACGGTGAACTTACCTCGAGTTAGTTTGGCGGAAAGCCCCTTTGCCAACTGAAGCTTGTTCTATATGCTATAAATTCCTTATAGATTTTCGAGCTTCTGTTCAGTCTTGGATTCTCTTGTAATAAGTTTAGGTACGTGGCGAAAGTTTTAGTCGATCGAACTTTATATATCTGTCCTTCTATATTTGTTATTGTGTCTAAAATGCTTTATATTGATTTTGTTATTACTTATTACTCCTCGTTACATTTGACGTCGATTCCCCGAAATCTTGAGATTGTCTCGAGGAAATCTCGTCTAAATGTACGTTTCTTTCCGATGCTTTTACTTGACTTTCCGTTTGCGAGAAAAATACCGTTCAGATGCTCGAGCCTCCCAAAATATAATTTAATGGCGCCAAAACGAGCGAGGAATATATACATGAGGGTGAAGTTATTTATAAACAAATCACAACTCTGACAACTCGCGCGTGGCGCTCGAGAAAAAATACGAGTCGATCAGATGGAAACAGGGAAGCCGCGCAAATTACTTCTCGCTACGACATTATTCCGACAAACGCCTTTCGCAAGCCGTTAACGAAATTTCAGTGGTTCTATATTGTCTGTCTCGTTTTATATTCTGTTTTGTATTTCGTCGACCGATCACTGTTTCCGCACGGTTTCTGTCCGAAAAGTTTGTTCGCGAAATTCGTTGTAGGAAAAAATTGTACTTTTTTGTTTGTGCTCGCCACTTTACATTGTTTTTGGAGCGCACGTCCTGTTTACTTGTTACGCGCGGTGGCCGCGGTTTTACAGGCTTGTTTATTATCTCATGTATGGCTTTTCGCCGCTAGCTCCGCGCTGCCGCTCCGCTCGCTTGGAAATTTTAATAGACCTCACATTTTGGGATGGTAATAAAAAAAATGTTTATTTTTTTCATATATTGGATAATGTTTCAACATGATTAGGTACGTTATTGTTGAATGCGAACATAACAAAACTTTACGTAGATCGACTGGGGAAGCACAACCATCACACCTATGTTTGAATTGTGCGGTAAGGACACTTAACAAGACATTCCATCTTAAAC
>DWGW01002000.1:0-10333 GCA_018247775.1 Udranomia orcinus
CAACTAACAAAACATCGATCTTTCCATGGGAATTAGATATTTTGCCACGGTAAAAAGTAGCCTACGTTACTCTCCACTCTACTGACTATCTCCACACACATAAAATATACCATATAATAGCTATGTTGCGACGTGAAAGAGGAACAAACAAACACACTTTCACATGATATTAGCATGGATTATAAGGCTGAAATGTGTGTCGGTGATGTCTTGAGTTAGCCTACGAAATGTTCTACCATATTTTTTATTTTTATTATCCGTCAACATAGTAAACGTTGACGTCATTTGAGCAATTTTCCGTTTTTTGTATCAATTGCTACATAAACATCGGTCTAAAGTGCAGTGCGTTGTCCTGCAGTTTAAGTCGTGTGCTTAAGTATTTGACTACAAATGTTAAAAATAATTTTGTCTAAGTTACACGTGGAAACTAGTTAAGTCAGGTGAAGGTTAAGGAAAATTATATCTTGTGTAATACGTATTACCAGTATGGTATATGCTTCTTGAGGTAGACCTTTTCCGGTGCGGATGTGGAGGCACCACCATCAAACGTGTCTCCGCTGTATAACAGCAGTTTTCTTGCTGCTGTGTGCTGGTTCGCGTGTGGTCAGAGAGGCACACTTAATCAAGGCGTTCCAACTTAGTGCTCAGGAGTAGCAACGCGTTTGTATACCTGAGATGGATCTTCGATGTTGTCTTGTCTGATAGTCATCATTAATTTTCCTCTAGTAAAATAGTAATAACTCATTAATTATTAACAGTAACAGGAGTTTGTCAATTGCTGGTAACGAATTTGACTCCTACTCCTCCTACTCCTGCATTTAATTTCCACCTCAAACGAAACAACTTAATTGTATCCAAAACAAAACAACAATCACGCTAATGATCGTAATAGTTTACATTAAACGAATTTTTATAATTCTCGCATTCATTTTACGAGAGCAAAAATACCCTCACGTGCGGCGTTGTACATAAAAGTTTTTTGAGCACATAAATGACGAAATACGTAACTATTTGGAGGCGTATATTCTAGTACATTACGAGTAACTTGACCTCATACGCAAGGACAGATTTTTATACAGATAACGGAATCATGATAGACGGACAGATTTGCGCGTGAGATAAGGTATGTAGGTATCATTGTCCTTTGAGTTTTTGGGTACCGGCAAGTGATGAAATGTTTACCTATTGATATTATATAGTAACTTTATATATTAATTTGTTTATTTGCTCCTAACTTTTGCTTGCTTACTTTTGTGGAAGCTTCACTGATATATGTAATGAGTACTGTAAGAATCAATGTTATGATTGATAAACCTTGTATATTTCCCAAATAAAATAAATAAATAAAATAAAAATTATCCAACCATACCATCATAAATCCATTATCCATCGCAGTCACTTTCTGATCTGAATGACGGTTAGGACATCCTTTAGTCAAATTAGACATTACGCAAAATAACTTATGGTGATGTTCTCGCAGACGTCTGGGGCAATTGGTTGCATTAGTTATGTTATTCTGGTTGCTATTGAGGCGTTAATATTGTCTCCTTCATTTTGGATTTAATCACAGATTTGTTATAAGAATGATTAGAGCTTAAATCACCGACGAAATCGTGATCTATTATATATTTGCGATGACTCAAATATCGAACTTATACACAAAGTATAAGAAGAGAACAAAACTTACGTATTACTTAACCGTTTTCAAGAGGATATCAAAGAATAAAAAACAAGTTAGGGTACCGAAAAGTTAATTGTGTAAAATTACACGAAAACAAGTAGTAATATTAATTATTAAAATTGTATATGAAAAAATCATATTCAGCAGGCGAAGGTTCTATACGTAACTGCCGTCTGTGGGTTGTTTGTATGTCGTAGATCTTCTACGTACGTAGGAAGACATTTGTGACAAACAACACTAGGAAAAATAACGACAATCAAACTAATGAAAATAATAACAGTAATGACAATAAGTTCGTCACGCTTACGTCAGCAACTTCGTGTACTTGACCTTAACTTTTTGTGACGTATGTTTTGTTATAATATCGCACCTTTAGGACGAAAACGACACATTTCGAAAAAAACATTTTTTGAGTTACGATCGTAAAAAGACTTTATTGGAATTATCTAAGACTTAAGGAACGGGACAAAGCGTTAATATCGGTTTTTTTTACGGAACGATAGATATGATCGTATAGTCTTTTTAGGTTCGTAACTCAAAAATCGATTTTTTTGAAATGTGACGTTTTCGTCCTAAAGGTGCAATATAATAAAACGCATGCCGTGTTTTAAGTTCATAATACGACTTACTCGCTTTGTATATAAAATAGAATATCTATAAGTCATGACGGTAACGTGCACCATAACAGTTAATATATATTTTGGTATAAAATATATTTGTATGTGAATCTGTTTGTTTATTTCCCTTTGAGGTTTAGGTTTCGTGCTTTCCCGATTTTTATTTTGTTTTCAGGAAAGCTTTTACCTCGAAATAATCCATTCATTTGTCGCAACCCCAATTTTAAATCAGACAAAGCCAGCAGCAGACAAGGTTTAGCATTTAAATTTAGTTTTTAAATAGAAGTATATAGATCTATAGTTATAACGAGGGAGAACAATTATTAGCATACTCGTATAGTTTGTTTCACTTATGCAGATTTATTTCTAGCAATAACAATAATAAAAAAATTATTTAACCTAACTGAAAAAGTAAGCATAATCTAAAAGGAACGATAAACTTTATCAAGTAATATTTAATGAGGTTATAAAGTAACCCGATACAATCAAAAAGCCTTGATCTTGCTTTATTATGTTATACGTAAAGAAATTTCGAAGAATTTTCGCCTCTGGAAATTTGATTTTGTCCTCAAAATATATGAAGGTCGCAATCGTAAAGACGAGAGCCCTATAAAGTATAACCCTATAAATAACACTCTACTAGATTTTATAGTCACAATAGTATAATTAATGAACTTAGAATGAACTTAGCGGAATAATATGAATTATACAATTGTAAGATTATCAATTCAATAATTACTAATAATTACTGTAGTACCTCTTAAGTATAAGGGCCCAAAATATTTATACACAAAGAATTTTTTTTTACTAACTATACGTAAATATAACAAAAAAATCACAGACAATGAAACTAAAAAAAATGAATTTACAATACGACTCTTTTGGGCCGTTTTAGTGCCGTTACTCCGTCATCATACTCAGCATAAATGAAACTGCAATTAATTCTAACAATGTTAAAAGTTAAGCAATGAGGACAAAAGCAGTCTAGACTGAACTCTACAAACAGGTTCCGTCTCCTAACCGCTTTTACACAACTACGCCTGTTTATTCTTTCGTATCTCGCTTACGTAACACAATCCTGGCCGTAATGTACTCACAATAAAGTCGGTACGCTCGCATTAAGATGATTACAGCCCATAGGAACTAAGTAAGAAAGCCGTTTATATCTGAACAACAAAATACTTTCCACGCTAAAAGCACTACGCTAGATTTTTTTGTGTCGTCAACGCTATGGAAACATGTGATAATAGTTGGGAGACGATAAAACAAAGAGATCTGAAAGGAATGTTAGAAAAAACAAACAAAGATAGTAATAGACATTAGTCTGGCCGGAAACCAATCTCGCATCTCTGTGACAGACAGATGACTCGATCGTAAATTACAAATATTTTCCATTACTCATTCTTGTTATCAGCATATTTCTAATTTATTCATTGCAAAATAATTTTTCGTATCAGAATAAGCACATTTATGCGTAGTCCACCACGTAAGCCGTGAGTTGATTAGATTTTAAACATATTGCAAAGCATTATGTAAAAGAAGTTGCATTGAGCTTCAATTTGTTCTTGCAATTATCTTCAATAATAAAATATGAAAAGTAACATGATCAGGAAAAATAGGAAATGTAGACGTGAGCTTTGAGGCCAAATTTGCCCAGTAGTAAAACGCATTTAACTACAGCTAACGTTGTCAGGCGTTGTTAGGATAAAGCCGGACATAAACAGGCTTTTTAGTTGCGTGTGCAGCCAAATTACACAGATTCTGGCTTTTGTTAGGCTTTTGATAGTTGTTATTAAAAAAATACATGAAAACAATGGCGTGTTATATCTATACTAAAACTATAAAATTAAAAATGTCCGGCCAGACTGGTTGATATGTCCGGCTTTTCGATTTAAGCTGGCAGTCCTAACCTCTATCACTGCGGTTAAAACGCAAGTATCTACGCTGTTTACATTACGTAACACCGCCCGGTGAAACTACCGAGACGACCATTGTTCGCTCTCCATTGTGGACGTACCATCAAGCTCAAAACCATACAATTATTATAACTCAAAGCCCCTGCTCTGGGCTTAACCTCCTTTCACTCATTGTTTATAATTTGCATAATGGTAATTGAATATGTAGGCTGTCGATACTGGCAATGTGCAAACAATCATGTGTGTATAACTCAATCACCGGATACCGAATTAATCAAACCACGTATATAGTTAAAGCTACGTCGATGTTTCATACATTTTATTATGGTTCACACTTCACTTGTAGATTAGCTTCCAAATCAACCGCGGATTCTGAAAGCAATAAAGACTGAATGCTATTGCCTTTTGTTACACTTAATCGCATTATCAATGATTTTATAATAAGTTTAATGACATTTTAACTGTGTTATACCAAATATTTGGTGTAATACTTCCTGCATTGCTTTATTTAACAGTTAAATAGTATCTCATTTAATAGATCTCTCATCTTCTACAGTTACTATTATCACTTAGTGGGTCGACCGTTAATTAACTGAGGTCTAAGAGAATGGCTGACACTCTTTAGCAACAATATATAATTTTGATGTCAATATAATAATACCGTATCATTGAACTAATTATGTAACAGTGATGAACTAATTGTGTAACAGAAATTAAGTCGGAAGATAGCACTGGAACAATAGGCTTGTTACAATTGTCTTCACCGCTTTGCACCAATAAGCAAGTTCTTTTATGATATGATGACTTCAAACTACTATGATCTGTTAATAGGACGCTACTTCCACATGGATTTCTTAAGACGTAGCACAAGTAGAGCTCTCCTTCAAAACCTGAACCTGGATTTATCTGGTGTTGTCTTAACATTCGGTGGTCTGCCTGCTTCTTCGCCAAGTTATACAACTATATAAGAATAATACTTCATACACAATTTGAAAACACATCAATTTAATTCATAAAACATGCCATCGCGAACATTGGCGCTAAAAGTTTATTTAAAAGCCCTTGTACAATTTCATTGAAAAGGCAATGCTATTTTCGCACTGCAACTTTTTAACGAGTTAGTAACATGATAATTACAAGTGTTCGTTGTCTGACGCGTTAAAACTATAAAATGAAATTTCATTAAAATAGTGCAAATATCTTTTAGTCTGTAACAAACTGGATATTACTATAACAATTCCAGAAGTTCGCTCGACGCGTTAAAGTTCTACAACAGAATTCCGTTGAGATAGGTAATTGGTATAATTTACTAGTGGGTTAACATAATAGTCATATACTACAATATAATATACTTGGTAAAGGCATTACATTCGAGATTTTATGCGTTAAAGCTGACGAGACGGAACAAAATTTGATACACACGTTATCATATAACATACTAGATATAGCCATTACAACTCGAGACTGTACGAGACGAGACGAAACAAAATTTCGTCGAGATCGTTAATTGTAGTTTTTGGTTCAATTAACTAGTGGGTAACATAATAATTAGTTAAGTTCGTTATCTGACGCGATGGCAACGGGGCCCGGGCGTTGAACTCGGTCCTGTTTCCGCGCCGTCGCCTCCACTCGTTCCGCGTGCTTCTCACCTTTTGTTCACCCATAATATTCACTGCCAGTCTCATTAACTTGGCAAATAGAAACACTAATTCCTTTTGGGATTCATGAACGAGTCGCGCAGCTTTGGAGCTGCACAGACATACTTGGAAAGTTTAGACGCCTGAAGGATATAGCGAGCTTGTTATGTACAGAGAGATGTCTCGAAACGCGTGACGTAATACTAAAAAAAGAAGCAAAAACACGAGCCAAGCTCGAGAACCCAAATATCTACACTCTAAAGGATAGAAATAAGTGTCATTTTATCGCAGTTTAGTTTTGTTAAGAGCTATTATTTTGCCGACTATATTACTTTAATTCAGAAACTTATTTGGTGTCTAGGCTCTATTAAATATTCTACATTCTTGGCGTTTTATCTTAGCCATCATGTTACGTGTTTTACACTTACATTGCTTTCATTTAATATAAATAATAATATATAAAAATCAATTTCATTACATAAAAGCATGAAGCTTCAAATAATTAAATGCGGAAACTTGCAAAACGCTCCTGCAGTCTCTACCGCAATATATGACACAGCACCTTAGTCAAATTTGCTTAGTTTAGTCGCAGTGTGTGCACTACTTCCATCACCCTTTTAACCTTCCTCTGTGTAACTTGAGACTTACCTTTGAAGGTTTAAACTGTTTTTAACGACGTCGTTAGCGCTACAAATACTGTCGTGCACAAATATAATTATTATTGAATGTTCTATTAAGTAAATAATCAAGCTTTCATAGCCACTTTCATAGCATATATTGAAAGTACACTGTACTGATCGACGTCATAGTTTTGTCTGATCTTTGAATAATTAATAAATACATGCGTAAAGAAAGGTTACTCGAATATAATAATTATTTTTAAGACTAGACAATACCCCACACTATAATAATAATGATCATATTTATCTACTTTTCCGAGTACAGCAGAACTTTTATAGCTTTGAAATCTTTAATGTTAAAAATAATAATATTATTATTGTACAGTGAAAACATTACGAAATTACACTTGTCTAATTCTATTCGAAAAAACATCCTATATTGGACTAGATCATGATGTAATGTATTAAATTTTCACAAATTAAGTAGATATCTACCCGAAAACGTCAAATACACAATCCAAAAATCAATTTCCAAAATCGAATAAATATATTAGCGCAACACCACGCAGTCAATTCGACAAAATCGAGATAGCTTTTACACAATTTACCGTCATTCGGATCGTCGATCGCGGATCGGAAACGTAGCGAGGCATCGGAAGCTGTCGAACCGATTGCCATTACCAGACGGAGTGGCATTCTATTGAAATTCAGCCGGTGGCATCCGTTCGCGAGGGAAATTTGAATGAAAACGATGAAAATTGTCAATGTTGAAGTTATTTTCACATTTCGTAATATTTATTTTTTATTAAACATGCAACCTTACGGGTGGCAAGAAAGGAAACACATTATTATGCTTGTAAGTAGTAGTATGTAATGCCAAATCGAATAAAATATTTATTTTCATTTTCAAATGTTTCCAAGATTTTAACATCATATATGTAATACATTTCCTGTATTGGTACTAAAGATTAAACATTATTTTCTTTTTTCTCATAACACATTCTCGCCGTGAACCCATGTTTAAGTAAACCCCTTTTGTAATTGATATCATAACATAATATATACGTAACCTCGCATCTTGATTCGATCGTATACGATTACAGCGACACGCGCAAAGTTTGCGCCACTTTTTGCTTACAAGTGCTGTAGAAGTAAAACTAAATTCAAACAATACACAAATCATCTCAAACAGAAACAATAGCTCGAGTTACGAAACCCATTGATATTCCATCAGCGGCAACTTCCGCCCGGTAAGGAAACCTGAATACAACCGACGGGAATTGTCTTCCATTAGAGTAGCTAATTAATTATTTCATTTCCTTAAGTAAACCAGCTCACTCCGTGAATTTATCGGTAATTGGATGGTGCAGTTACCGTAACCGTTACCTTGCCGGTTTGTAGAAAAACGTTAACCGACGCGTTACTTTTGCGCAAAAGAAATGCTTAAACACTCCCCCGGGATTAAACTCTGCATTTAGCTCAGACGAGCTTTTAAATGCGGGCCTTAGCGTTGAATTAATGAGAGGATACTGTTTTATTTTGCTTCGTCGCTTGCTTGTATTTTTCCTATCAATTTATCGATCATTGAAAGGCCTAACCCTAATGTGCTTTATTGTTGATGAAAACTGAATTATCTTTTATGTCTCTCCCATAACATTTCTTCAAACCACGACAAATCGAATACTATACAAATAGTAATGCCGAAATACGGTAACCTTGGTCCCTCCGGAACTTAAACCATGACAGGTTTTACCACCTTCATCGTATGAAAACTTCATACGTTTCAGGTTGTTTGGAGCTGTACAACAAAAACTCCAGTTTTAACTGGCTTTGCTTAAGTATAATATATTCGCGCTTGACCTAGCATTGGCGTGTTTGCCATCTGATACGGCTTCAGTAGGCATTATAGTTTACAAGACTGTACTTGACCTTTGTCTTGTAATAAATATTGTAAAGGACGACATACGACAAAGAGTCCCTTTTTTAATGCGGCCTATTGGTATGTGATTCTATTTCAATAGAACATTTATGCTTCGTTAATTGAGGATAAATGGATTACTTGGACATTTTATTTACCTAATGTATAGTGAATAAGAGAGATCACTATTTATTTAAAAAATACTATTTTCGTAAATAGGTTAAATGGATGATAAAGTGTTACATGGCTGCCAGTCATGAAAAATTAATATTTATAAACACGATTTTATCAATTTTGCTTAGCAAGTTATACGCAGAATATTACCCCATTTCCAGTTATTACAAAATCCAAAAGGAAATATACAAAGGTCGCGCTCAACAAAACGCTGCGTGTACTTACTCAGTAATTAAAATAAATGTTAAAATTCAGATTTAAACAAGAAATATTCCCGTGCAAACATATTCTTACAAAAGAGCGTCGGAAATAATTCTCGGTGCTCTCAGCACGAAATCACGGTTATTCAAGATCTCATTATAATACAACTCAAGCCTCGGAGCTGAAAACCCGCAGTGATTGCGCCATTGTACAAGTTTCCGTGTACCAAGAGCTTTGATGACTCCAAGGACCAGAGGCGGGTTTTGAACTTTTTGCAGGAATTCATTTTTTGCAGCCTTTTTTCGGAGTCCGGAGTTCCGTTATAAGCACGTGCAAGATGGCAAGAACTATTCTTGTTTTTTTTGTTTCGTTATAACTGCGTAGTAAAATATGTTAGGGCATTTTTAGCTAATATTTTAATAATGCAAAACTTTTTTATAGTGTAAGTTTTGTAAGAGTAATACCTCCAACTAAAAAGTTTTAGTGTTGTTCTAGCGAAGATTAAACTTATTATAGTATGATTTGCATATTATGAGATATACGTACTTTTTCTTTTCTTTATTTTTAATTTTTTAAATAATTTACTAAAACAAAGTTTTTTTTAGTTTTATTATACTATTTTTTTTTAACTTTAAGTATTATTTTACGTTTATGCAATTTACCAAGAACAAATGTTTTCGATTCGATTTGTTACACTATTCAGTATTATTCTTTATTATCTTAATACATTATAAGTATTTCGTACGTTCATTAAGTTTTAAAAGAATGTCGGAGCCCTAAATAACTACAGTTTCCGTTGCCAAGCAAGTGCGTGCCTCGGATACAAAGTGAACTTTTCCGGTAAAGGCAGGAAATAGCGGCTCTCCGGACGAGAGCCGTGCCATCTGTTCTAAAAGACATGTCTGACTTGAGATAGAGCATGTCTTCTTAGTTGAGGATAGTATATACCTAAATTCAAGGCTTGTACTCGAGGCAGTGACCACTTGATGAATCATGTGCCTCGATATAATTTGAAGCGGCAATAGCCCAATGGGTAGTCTATCGGACTTACGATCGAGAGATCTTTTGACATTGCACTATTGACGTGAACCCACTCCTAACACAAGTCTATGAGCTTAGCGGGAGGTGTTAACAAAATACTAGTATGTATTGACATGCTAGTAATTTACTAAAACCCTTTCTTAGGTAGAACGCCGTTATTCCTAGATAGAACTTCTTTTAACTAAATGTTTTTGTTGTTTAGTGTTAATTCTAGTTTTAACAAAGACATTTAATTACAAAAAGCTTACGCTTAAAACCTTATTCAAAGCTCATTATATTAAATTTAGATTATTGTTAAATTAAGTTAAAATTATTTCTGACTAGGGAAAACGCGTTCTAACTTAAACTGTGTTTTAACTGCGACGTACATATATACGATTTAAAGACTAAATTTTATCTTAAATGCGAACTAAAAGCTACCGTTTCGCTTGGTGGCGCACGTCTATGATGGTTTTTGTCTTTTTTGTCTAAAGTCGATTCTCGGTCGTTGCTAGCAAACTATAATATAAGTTTAATAGTACGAGTGCT
>DWGW01002001.1:0-10332 GCA_018247775.1 Udranomia orcinus
TTTGCATTAGTAGGTCCAATTGCACTTAGTATAATAATTCCAACACGTCTTAGAATGTTGTATATTACTTATAATATAACTTGCATATTTATTACCAAAACACTTTATGACGAAAAATTGATGCAATACAAATTGATTCTGTTTCGCATAAGTAGGTCCAATTGAAAAGCGGTTCAGAAATATGAAATAAGAGTATGACGTGGTAATTGCACTACGAGTGCAAAAATAAAGGGTTGAAATTCGCTGAAAGGCGAAGCAAACACTACTCTACGAGGGTGGCTTTTACGTGAAAGAGCACGTAATTACCAAGCCATTTTGATTAGGGCTGAACTAAAAATATCCCTTTAAAAGACTCATGGGGCACTGAATGCGATTAATAGGTAGGTACTGTTCGATTTTCCCCGATTTGATCGAGGCGTACCGTGTTAATTTATGAAGCACCTATCGAATAGGGTTGGTACTTCAAATCAAATCAAATCTTTTCTGTGTACTAGCTTTGCTCGCGACTTTGCCCGCGTTATTTTTTCTAAAATAGTCTCAGTTATTCCTTATTACATCTGCTATCTGCCAGTAAAAGTTCCATCAAATTAGATCCCGCCGCTTCTGAGATTAGCCGAAACAAACAGACGGACAAGAACTGTAAAAAATGTTATTTTGGTATATGTACCGTGTATACATACATACATATGCATTCCGTAAAAATAGTTTGTTTCAATATTACAAATAGACACATCACTTATTTCTTTATAGGACATCTTATTTATTTTTATATAGGTAAAATATATAAAAGAAAAGGGGTACGGTTAATAATAACAGTTCATTACTTAGTAACAAGTCTCTCCCTCGAATGTCCACGGAGCGTACAAAATGTATAACTAGGAGGTAGCAAATGAGCATGCAGCTCACCTGATGGTAAGTGGTCACTGCCGCCCATGGATATATATAATCGACGCAAGATAGGATGGAAGTTCAGCCAGAAGGCCGGAGTCGCGGTGTCGTCGATGCTTGACAGTCTGCCCGTGGCTCCGTCCCACAATGGTGGGAAGGACACCGTCAGGTTTTAGTGGGTTCGAGTCCCACATAACCCTGCTGCCGGCCCCGTGGTCCCGGTATCCGTGGGGATTTCCCGACGTTAAAAAAAAGATAGAATCGAAGTTCATTCTTCGTTAGACCACAAATACGTGACCCCCGAAGACTAAGTTGGAACGCCTCGGTAAGTCTCCCTTGCCACAACCTTCAAACCCGAACACAGCAGCTAGAACACTGCTGTAATAAAGCAGAAATAGGTGTGGCGTGGTGCCTCAAGTTGAACTGGAAAAAGTTCTATTCTCATATATCATGTATTCAAAAATATAAATATACTTTAATAGCTCTAACATAATTGCGTTCGATATGTAAATGGTAAAGATGAAACAGATATCGTTTGTGTAACAGATTCTGCAGTGTATAATGATACCTACATATATTAAATACCATTATTCGGTAGTATTACCGTGCTTAGTATTTAAACGAATGTATCGTTAATATACCGCGATTTATTTCAACGCGACCCGTGTCAGCGGTCACACGCTAATGGTACGTATAATTCTTGCATTTATACCACATGTTTTACGTATATGTTTAAAAGAGCAAATAAATTCAATTTTTTAAACTATACTATATGTAAACATGTTAGTATATACAAACTAGTGATTTTGTTAACCCCTCCAGTTAAGCTCGGCTTGTGTTAGGAGTGGGTTAATGTAAATAGTGCACGACCTCTCTATCGTAAGTCTGACTAACTACTCAATGGGTTATTGCTCAATTTTTTTAAAACAAAAGTAAGTAATATTCTATAGTGCAATATTAAATGCGCCTTAAATACAATTAATCTTAAAATTCAGCCATTATTTTAAAATTAAGTATTATATTTGTGAAGGGCAAGGGAACTTTCCTAGATTTGATATTAGTAAAATTTGTTGTATTTTATTATTTTATTTATTTATTTAGTCTTGTATAACACTTTCATTCATACTGTCATTTATTCGCTCCGATTGTGTATGCATGATGCCGTATCTACGGCACGGAGACAAGAAGACAAACATCTATCTAGAATATCTAAACCCATAAAATTCTGGACTCCGCAAGACAGAACGAGAATCTATGCAACTCAACTGTCTTCACGCTGACCTCTCCAACAACAGATGACGTTTAGGTTTGAAAGGCTGTTGTACATTTCTTCTGGCGTTTTCTTCTATCTTTTGGAAGAGGCAGCACCTTTGGAATATTAATCTTCTTGACGTCAGTCATTAGATGTATGTTTAAAGTAAAATGTAATTAAGGATTGTTTTCGATTCTTACTCAACGGAAAGTGTTGTTTTCTTAAACAGTCTGTATAAGCAAGGAACATTTATTTGTTAATTTTATTTATAGTTTTAATTTGTTAAATGATCTGTATTATCAAAGAACGTATATTTGTTAACTATTTATCCAATTATATGTTTATTTGTATACACAAACAATAGTAAATAAGATAGTGAACAAAATAAACTATTAAATTACGTGTAATGGACGATGGCATTTATTATTAAATAAAGCATTTGCGATAGTAAATTACTGTGTTGTAACGTCGTTATGATGCAACTACAAAATAACTAATAACTAGTCCATACATTCTTATCAGTCGTTAAGTAACTACAGAATTGACGAGTACTTTGCACTTTATACTGCAAATAATCGGAGTTGTAATACATATTTTATGTATCTTGTTTTATTTCTGTGTACGTTAGTGATAACCGTATTCTTACATTCAAATGGTTTGTTCGAAGGTTCGTAGCTGACTCCTGCAACTGAGACAGAATGTCAAAATGTAAGTCACTTTTTATTTACTTTAGTTTTAATTTAGTTTATAATTTTAGTATGGTTTATTACTCTCCTATTCCGTGTGAACACCACCTGTTTTTATCGAAAATTTGAGTGCGTTTGACCTCAATCTTGCCTGATTGCCTTGCAACGATGAGATCTAAGGTGGTGCACGCAAGCTCAAATAATGTTCAGTCTTGCCTTGAAAATCCCTATATTGTACGAATCGGGAAACAGCGATGCGGGAAGGGAATTCCATTCCTTAGCTGTTCGCAATATGAAGGATGAAGCCAGATGAAGAAGATGATGAATGAAGGAATTATATGTATGCTTGTATTAATTTAAATCGTAATCTATGTATAGTTCTTTTGGTCTTGCTTTTTATAATTGGACAAGACCGCAAGACTTTAGACCGCAACGTAGACTATGGGAGGGCATTACAGTCACTTGGGGTGTGACATGTTTGTCTTACTTTTGACATGCGTTTTCAAAGCAAGCAAATTGTATCGCCCGCTCATAAACGGCACTGGGAGACGTTTAATTTAGTGAGTACTATTTTAGCAAGCATTTCTTAATTATTAAGAAACGGTATAGGCATAACGTGTGTACATGCAAATAATAAGTAAGCTGTGCCGATTGCTGAATGGCTGATGCGTATCGATGAATTAAGATAAGGGAGTGAAGTGCAATAGATTGTGTTATCAGCATCGATAGTCATATTGACAGTTAAGTAATGTTACAGCGAATATATACGTACTGTGAATATTTACATATAAAATCATACTGATATGACGATAAATAACGTATAATGTTGTATAATAAAATGGTATGGTGTCACGGTTATTTTTGGGAAAATCTGGGCATAGCTTATCGGTTTTGGTGGGTAGTCGAATAAATCAAATAATGATTAACCACAAATAGTAAAGGTACACGATAAAGAGTAATTTTTGCGCATACCGAGTAATAATTAAGCTGTCTAACCAAAATTATATGTTATAACTTGAATACTTAAAATACTGACTGGATAGACGACAACACGACGATTCATATATTTTTCTTATGAATTTTTGTTTTTAATTAGGGAATGAAAAGTAAAATTTGGCAACCCTACAGCACCAAAAACGGCACATTGACTTCGATGTTTGTGGTTGTTCGCACTAAACAATGTGCGCGCCGCCGCAGAAATAATATTTTATTCATGTCGAATAATTTATTTCCAAAACAAATTCATCGCCCTCCCTCGTTGGCTCGAACGCGGCTCTGCGGTGATGAATCAATTGAATTTTTGTGTTTATTCATACATTTTCATCACACACAACGATATACAGATCCAAAATTATTTTATTGTTTGTCGATTTTATAATCACTACTGTACTGAAAACGTATAAAAATTAATTTAGCTTTTATAAACATGAACATCGAATAATAAAAACTTGGGCTTGGACACTTAGCACTTAGTTTAGAAATAGAGATATCGCTGAAAGGCCGATATAGTATTCTGAAAATGTTCTTGAAATACATGAAGTTCGCTTGTAGCTTCTATATTGCTTTTCTATAATATATAAATTAATGTACAAGCTCGTTCACGAGTTCTCTACGCACAAAAAGGCATAAACAAAAGCGATCATTAAGTAATTGCCTTTGGTGTTTTTGTGACAGCATATTGTATTAAATTAATTGCCTCTTCGTCGAAGCTAGATAAACTCATAATTCTATATGGCACTTGGACAACAGATGCTTAAACGTTAAAAAGACGTTATCGCCAAGTAAATTGCGTTGATGTAAACCGTTTAGGCTTTTATTGACGAGACGTTCCAAACTCGCTGTTATTTCAACGTCGGTTCGTATTATGTTTTACTTATTTTTATGTTTTACCACTGTCTACCACAAAGAAAAGTATATTCATTCATGAACCTAACGCCGAAAAGAATAATATGTCAAAGTTATTACAAAAGTGAGTATTTGGTAGTAACCTGCACTGCATTTGAAAATTAAAACGCTATCAAAGACTGTTGATACATTGATGATTACATTGATTGATGATACAGAGAGTTAATTTCAATGTGTTTTTTTGTAGGAACCTCTCCTCGTCTCCTTGAAACCTCTCCAAACATAAGACAAAGAAATGTTTCATAGCTAATCAAAAGACAGTCGCTGCTATCGCAAAAGTAAGTAATTTATAACACTTTAGAGGACACGGAGAGGAGATTTACATTCAAATTGACCTTGTTCGAAAACTAATATTATAATGTTAATAAATAATAAAAACTCTCCGTGCGGAAACAGCCTAACACAATAAAACTGTCCTCAGTCGTGTTGGAGTGAATCATATTAACGGTCGCGCGTGGCTCATTGATCCGGTTTTTGCGTCGTCCATAACTCTCCTACGACTATGTTTTTTTTAGTAAAATTATACCAAACGAGCTCTTATAGTAAGGGGCCATTCTAGTATTACGTAAGCGGAACTTACATTCTAGTATTAGTAAGTTTTTTTGTCATCGAAAAGCGAAAGAAAGACCCTTCCCACCCCCTTTGATGCTTTCTTTAGTAAGGACCTCACCTTAATTGCCAATTAACCATCAACCTGAGTTGTTTCCTATTAAGAATCTCAATTTTAGGACGAACAACGGCCGTATTCAAGTTCGAGTGAACTTAGCATCAGATGGACTGAATTCTTAATCAATCTATTAAGATAATGTAATACTCATAACTAAGCCACAATATGGCAAAACCTTTCAAGCCTTAACAAAAGTCGATGGCAAACAAACAGAAAAGACAGATGTGGTCTACTCAAAGCTCCGTTAAGCTAAGAGCATTGCTTTACACTGCACTAAAGCTTTAACGCAGCTGGTGGCGTTGCTCGAAAAGCTCTACACGCTCAGAGCTTTCTCGCGGGCCATTAACGCTCCAAATGAGACAATCGAAAGGATCAAAGTAAAAAACTGATAATGTGCATTGCACGCGCAGCCAACCATTGCGGGTATGTTACTTTGTGTTTTTTCCTTGCACACAGCGTGCTTTAGCATTGCTTGTCTTGATCTGTTCGTATAGCATTCTGAAGTAAAATTAGCTAATGATAAGACAAAATATCAGTTTTTTTCTTTTAACAATCAGAATCAAATCAAATATGTAGAAGGCAGGTATACGGTACTTATGATGTTTACAACACAGAAAAAAACAAGTGTAAATTTGAAGTATTTGATAAAGAAAAGTTCGAGATTATCAGAACGCACAATTACAATGTTCTTCGTATATTAGGCAACCCTAGTGTAAGCGCCATGGCCTGGATCCTGAGCGAAACTAACAATTCTATCGGTCATTACATTGTTGCTAGTGGGCCTTTCGAATGACTGTACTTAGTTGGGAATGATATGGATCGTCTTCTCCTCCTATTGATTTCAATTCTTCTTCGAAAATATTTATCAAACAAACCTACGTCCTACGTACATCTTCATTTGTGATCCTCAACGGTCAACTTTTTGCTACATAACAAATAAAATCTCCAAAATATCAGAAGCAAATGCTTTCTACCCTATTAGGAAGTAACTAAGGGCATCTTAGGTACTTTTACTATTCAAACTGCGATAACACATGGATCAATAGAGCAGTTTTAATTTTAGCCATATTACAACCAAATGCGCCGCTTATCCGTAGACCAACCTAGACGTCCTGAAGAAGAATGTTCATCTCTACTTCTATCACTGTAATTGTAACAAAAACAATTCAAAGCTTGTCGATCCTATTTCCACCTGTTATAATACTATCATATCAACTGTTATCACGTTTAGGAAAATAATAAGGATTACCCTTAATAGATTTAAACTGCATGCCAAAGGTCATCGACCATTATCATTATAGCCCAAGTTGTTATCGACAAATAATTTAAATAACGTATTAATCGTACTCGTATTAATTAGTGACGGCTGAGCGAAACAGTGTCACAGCTGATTACAAACGTTTTCCAGCAGTAAGCCTTATTTCCATACAGATAGGGTTCAAAATGGAAACACAAATACGTGAAATTCAAACATGTAGCGTGCATAGAGTACGTTCGTCAAATGATTAGACAAACCGGAAACATAACTACGGGATATTGTTTACTATTGCCGTTAATTTTAGGCTTATATTGGCGTGTATTGGTTTCCTGTAGGTCGTCCTCGATCTAGTATTGAATAATTGTCATTGCCTTATTCGTATACCTTCCACTGTTTATCTTCAACCCCATATACATATACTTCTAAATATAAAAATATACTTTAGTAAAATATTTTAGTGGTAGAATATTCCATGGTACGACTCCGAAGACAGCGCGGCCGCACCCACTTCTACCTTATAACGGTAGGGTCCTTGCTTCTGTGTTCTTCTGTGTTTAGAGATACAAGGATAGCAACACATTTGTTATCGATCATATCAGAACTTCCATCTTGTCTTGGGTCTATTACAGATGCCCACGGCCGGCAGTGAACACGCGGTCGGCGTGCTCCTGTGGTGGTACCTCAATGTAAAAAGAAGTAGTACCAAAATATCCATCTGCTCTTTAGTTATACATATATAACATTAATGGGTTGGTCTTCATATAAACGATGACGTAAGGCATTAGAATTATTAACGCCACGTGTTCGTAACCTCCTGTATATTTATCCAAAAACAAGAGTTACTTCAATTACTGTCATATTTAACGTAAGCTCAATATAAACAACACACAGCTTTACGAACACCGCACTATGTTAAATGCGTTTGGTAGATGCCATATTTCCATAACATAAAAGAGGTGGATCTTAAGCCAGTGTATCTAAACATTTGTCACAAAAAATAGCAAGGAAAGAATAGCCATTAAAATACAAGTCAAAGTGTCAAATGGCGCATCCGGTGGTGTCACCACACCGCCATTTTGAAATACAAATTCGTACAACCTTCGCGGTAACGACAAATTCGAGGGCCGATGGAGATACGCCACCGAATAAGTAAATCCGTCCAATCCTAATGTGTTCGGGAGAATCAATTAAATGTTATAAAAAAATGTACAACCTAATTCGTTCGTAACATAAAATCTTGATCTAAATGTGGCATTATTACAAGGCCACAACGGTACAACGATTTATATTATGATGGGTATATAATGATATTAAAGTTTTTACGTTTTTTTTTTCGTGTTTTTTTGTTTTAAATTAAGAGTTTGCTGATTTTTCAAATGTTTACTCAGGTAGACGCGATTTATACTAATATCGTGTTCGATTGAGCCCGTAGAGATCATTATTGAATTTAGTTGTATATCGACTGGTTAAAATCTCCGGCGACGGAATCCTAAAACCGTTAAAACAAGAGGCGCGCCATTATGTCCTTGACGTGTCCGACCACCGGCCAGAGCCTTAGGCTCTACAACCTTAACATTAAGGCACAGAGTCCACAGTCGCACGGGATAACGTTATGTAAGCGGACTGTGCCTCGAATTCCTAACTAGTGGGATTGGTCCGTCCGAGCTATGAAAAACTCTAAGTAGGCATAGACTAAAACAAGCGAAGCAATGATTATATTTGGACAAGTATAATAGCAATGATTGAGGTATTTAAACAAAATGAACATAATGAGAAATCAGAATGATTTGATAGATTAAAGAGCATAGAGACAAGATGCAGCGCTCACGATATAGCAACTTTTTTGATCACTAAACTGTTTTATTATTTTTAAGTTGTAGCAAACTAGACTGAATTAACACCAGACTACAGACCAGGAAGTTACGCGTCAGCTAAATTAAGACGAAATTAACAGACAATAGACCGATGACATTTATCCAAAAAAAAAATACGCCTAACTAAAAAACCATCATCATCTGATGGTACGGTGAATATGCGGCAAATGAAGGAGCCGAAAAAGGAAGCGTGCGGAGAAAAAAAAACGTAAACAGATAGAGAGAGAAAGATACATAAAAAGGGGAACGGGGCGGCCAACCTCCGACCCGGGTTTCGAAACACGGTGACAATGACCGATGGGTTAACGGTACCAACAGGGTGTTCCACCGCGCCGGGTACGCGAGGGCCGATGATCCTTTGAGAAATATCCACCGTCTCAATATATTCATTACAAGTGAATTCGAGATATGACGATTTTTATATGCGTTTGGGCATTTTTTGCCATTGGTCTGAGTCGTAGTCTCTTGTCGTGAACGATTAAAGAGGATCTGTAGAAAGTGGATGATAGACAAACAGAGCATAAAATGACTTCTGTAATGACTATGTTAAAACGCAAATTATTGTCTACTTTGAAATCTGTTAAAAGCCATGATTTGAATTTGAATATTGACTACTAATAATTTTTTACAGTATTACATAATTTAACAAAACGATAAATTTATTTTGGGAAAATAAAAAAACAATTATTAGATATATATTTTATATTCCTGTATCATTTAGTTAAAGCCGTTGTCAAGGGCGCACAAAAACGTTTCTGGGCAACCTGCTTTCTCTTTAAAACGATAAAATGCTAATGGGTTCTTATCGAGCCGTGTTTATTCGGGTAATGAACAAATAAATATTCGTACAATCAACCGGCGGTGAAGATAAACGCCGAATTGGACCAATGAAATAGAATGTCAATATTAACCATGTTTACTTTTCTATCTACAATTTATAGACATAACGACCAGAAACTATTTTAAAGCAGACTACGGTTAAATTAATGATCACAATTAAAAGTGCAATACTATTTTTGAAAAATACATAAATTATTACTATTATATTGAGTCTCTTCTAACATAGGTATATCTCACTATTTACTAACCAGGAATTATTTATGAAATGTTATAATAAATAATTTTGTTTGTTATTTTTTATATATTTTTTTCTTCCAGATTTAAATCGAGATCGAGATTTTAATTGAGTGCGTTACTCATAAAAGTTTAAATGGTATCTGTGACCAGTCGTTTGATATAAAATTTAATGATTAAACGTCAAATTCTGTTCTAGGAAGTTATAATCATACCGCGTGTATTAATACGAACATTTCTCAGAAGAAGTGACAAAAACTCGTCTGTATCCGAGCGCATTACTGCAATATCGTGTAAACAATGGCATTTGGTGTTGCATCATGCGATTATGTGAAGCTTATGTAGAGTCGTTTACCTTATCAGTTACATCATTGCGGCTTTATTACGTTATGACATCCGCAAAAAAAAACAGCAACTTACCTGAAAAAGGAGAAATTAATGATAAGTAAGAGCGTATAACGAACACATGCCTGTTTCAGAAAAGTTACTTATACCTTAATTTCATTTCAATAGTATCAGGCTTTAGTAGTTACGGAAATCCCTGCTAATTTAAATTAGGTTATTACAACCTAATTAAATTATTTAACTTAATTTCATTAAGTATTTATAATTATTACTGATTTGTTTATTATTATTATCATCATTATTATATTATATTTATATTTAGTATATATAACTTTAGATGTAAGCATTTTATTTAACATTATGTCAGTAAAAAGCGGAAGTTT
>DWGW01002002.1:0-10331 GCA_018247775.1 Udranomia orcinus
AAGTCAAGTCTAATCAAACGAGCCAATGTATAAATCGCTTGTATTATTTTGTAAGTTGTTTAATTTCGAACTGACTTGCATTAAATCGTGTTCGATAGTGTACGTGACGGAAAATTGTATTTCACAATGCCTAATTTATTAATAGCGGCGATCTTTAGAATGTAATTACGTATGCGTGAGTTATATACCGTGGGTAAAACTTACTCGTAGGAGATACGTTTATTTGAATAAAATGGATGCAGCTATTAATAACATGTTAAGTTACGACGAGCCGGCGCCACCAGGGACTTCGCCACAGCGGGTACGTCCTGATGGTTAACTTGGCTTTTAACATTGGAAACTATTGCTTTTGATTTGATTTATAGCGCTGTCAAATGAATAGTCAAATACGCTTGCGCAAAATAATTGATGGGCAGGTAAGTACAGGATCAAACTAGACGAATCATCTAGACGGACGTCTATCTATGTTTTTACAATACCTTGTGCACTTACGATTGAGCTGGAGCACACTTGTAGGTATGTGACTTGACTAATTTCCACCACAATTCGATAATATATGAAAAAAAAACGCCGAAATAACATACCAAATACAATACAAATTGCTGGAAAACAACATACAAAGAAATAGAACAAATATGAACAAGAAAACCAATATAGATGAATGAAAATTTAATCATACATCTAAAAACTATCAATTGTGTAGTTATTATCTGTGTTTTAATACACAATGTGGGTGCTGAAATCTGCGTTAATTATGAGAGACTGCTCATCTATGAAATCCATTGTTTTAACCAAAACTTTGGTAACCAACTTAACCATTTAACAATTATAATGAATAAATATTGTTTAGGGTGGTTTAAAAGCTGCCTTTAATATAATGGTTAACTATAGAAATGCTGATAAAAATAATTTCAGTCTTCCATTCTCATTATATTAATCAATTGTTGAGACAATTGGAAACTCTAAAAGGATTATAATATTGAGAGAATATTAGTTGAATTTTTATGTCAAAAGTTAACCTGACATGTTCATGATGTTGATGTTGTATTATAGTTTAGAAAGACAGTGAAAATATTTCAGCACTTAAAAAGCCCTTTCTTTACCATATTCTTAATAACTGGTAGCGGTTATGAGGTTCATGAAATAGGCCATTTACATTTGAATGTGAATTCTTTTTCTAGATTCCTACTGTTGAAAACAATCCTCAGCTAGAAACGCCTAAACTTGTTACATCCACAAGAGGTGTGGAAAATGCAAAGAAGAGACTCCGAGCTTTCTCAATACAGAAGAAAACAACACCTCTCTCCCCAGCAATACCTAAAACAATAAGCACTGGAAGTAAGTACCCCTTATGTTTTCTATTAGTAAAAATAGTTATAAGAGAGTGCAAGCGAATTGTGCATAGCTTTCTCAACTTGGAAATAATCAGCAATATTGTTCTGCTGTGCGTGAAAAATGGATCAGATTGGACAGCTAATAGAATGTTATGATCAATACTGTGCCGTACTGGACAAGCGGTCCGTATAGTAGTTAAGCCCTGCGTAAGTTCATATACGGTATGAAAAAATCCAACAGACTGATTGGCCACTAAAAGTATCTGCTACAATCGACATTGAGACCATGCGGAATTCAGTCCAGGTCCAAGTTGTGGGATCTGTGCTAAGCTGTGACACTTGAAGAACATTGAAGCTAGCAGGTGAACTTCTAATGCATATAAGAATAATTGTATTTACTTTGTAATTATGATAATCTACTGTATGCATGAACTTATGCGAATGATATTGCTTATATCCGATCATATCAAAATTGTTTCCTTTATGTGCCATAAATGAATGTATTGAAGTATTTTAGTCAGTTATTAAGTGGTTTTGTATGGATAGCTGTAATAGTATATTTTGGCAACCTGTTCCAAATCCTGACCATGCTGCTGCTCTGAAGATATTGTGTAGATTGCTGCAAAAACCTGTTGTTTATTTATATTATAATATATATACATATGTATTAATGTACATAAAGACTTATGTTAACTCATAATTCTTTAATAATATAATATGTATACTATGCCAATATAGGTAGTATATAGAAAATTTTGTGTGAATATTATATGACTGACTCCTCAACACCTCTATTCTATAAAATTGTTCTAATAAGTTTTCTAGTGGCTGTTCATATATTTAAATATTTATATGAACCTTAATATCTTTAAAAAAAGCAATCAATATACTTATGCCAAATGCCGTCTTTCTCATACTTGAATATTCATAAATGTATTGTATGACAAATTTTGTGTTAAATTTTCAAATCGAAACAAATCTTGTTGCCTTTTCAGATACTACAGTGTTGATTGGTAAACTGAGCAGTGTGAAGGCAATACCCAAGGTTGACGACGAGAAAAAGGATGAGAAAAAGCCCCCAAAGCCACCAAAACCAGGCGCTGCAAAGAAATTTTTACAAGGTAATAAAAAAGTGTAAAATTGAATAAAAATATTCAACAATTATTCACTGTTTGTGACAGATCAGCTAAAGACCAATATAACCAATTTAAACAATATTGATATCATATTAATTGGGATAAAAATATATTGAGACAAATAAATTTATGTAAAAAATACACTGCAGATTCGTATCCTGACCAACAAAGACGTACTCTCCGAGAGATAGAAGACATGAAGCGGAAAATGGAGCTCGTTGAGCTCGGCATACCCCTCGGCCTCATCTGTCCGTCTCCCACCAGCGACAAGGCTATGCCAACCAAAGCAATGCCACCTATCAAGTCTTTTCTCGGTAAGATTTCGTAAAAGCCGTATAAAATCATCACTTTTCTTAGATAATTTTCTCAATCAACAAGATGAATTTTGGGATTAGAACACCCAATAATGATATGTTTTATAAATATAAATTAAAATTTGATATCAAAACATTTAACTTTCAAATCTTCTCCTTAAATTTAGCATCAGTTAACATTTATTTTAATAATTTTTTATCAGTCGCTGTACAATGTATTTAAATTTTTATTTGCCCTTAATAGTTTTGTCCTTTTCTCCACAGCATACTTTTATATCATTGCAATTGTTTAAATTCTAATATTCCATACAAATGTTGGCTGTAGTTTAATTGAAATCTAACTACAAATAAAAACATTTTATAAGATCTATAGAAAAATAAACAAATAAATGATTCAAGTAAAATAGATTTTAAGCTTTACTGATTTATTTGCTTTTTAGTATGGAATGATAGAACATTTTTGGACTCAAAAGAGAAGTATAAAATGTATCACCTATACCAGGAGTGGCCAATTTGTTCAGAGCTAATCTTGGCTCTTAGCCTGGCTTATTTACCGACGAGTCCCTGTGGGATCTACCAATTACATACATTTATGAAATTTTAAGTGAAACAGTTTTATTATATCAACTTTTAAGAATTAGATGAAAATTTAATTTTTGCATTACCGCGTTCGGCCTGTTGGCCACCCCTGTCCTTTAACAACATTAACTTGCACATAACATTTGCACTTTGTACTAATTGTTTATACAAATGCTTGCCCCGTGTTTGCTTGTTCGCATGTGCATAGGTCGTCACTTCCGAGTGTATAAGTTTCATGGAAAACCGTCCAAAGTTAAGGGACATTCAAAACGAAGCGTTCATCGTAAGTTCGTATGGGCACAAACGCGGTTTTTGGAACTTTTGATTTTGTTGAAGTAATAAACTAGCATTATGGCTTCCTTATTTACTGTACTGGAGAATTGTCAAATGAATTTAATACGAATAATACAGGTGTTATAAGAAACCAAACTTCATGTTGTAGTAATAATAAATTTCTTCAAATCGGTATACAGTGACATAACGTAATGACCTGAAACTCCTCAACTATCTTCTCATAGAATATATTAAATAATAGACTACAATATGCCACTTTTTTACTTCAATTTCATCTTGTAATTTGGTATATGGTTAGATCTAGTGAGTATTTAGTTAAGTGAAGTTAGATTACATAAAATTTGATTTAGATTGCTACTACTAGAATTTTCGAGCAGTAGTACAGCTAGTTTAAAACGTTAAAAAAAAGAGTTAATCTGTATGCTTTCTTAATATGACAGTAAAAACTTGTTTAGTTGAGCTCTTCTTCAGGGAGACACATATTTTACGTAGAATAAGTAAATGTATCGTATTTAGATGGCAAGAGATAATATTTCTAAATAACCTAATTTAAATATATTTATTTTAGATGAAGCCAAAGTAGATGAACTTATACGCGAAGCTAAAAAGGCGAGGTTCGAGGGGAAGGAGTTCAAGTTTGACTATCAAAAGCTCTTACCGGATTACGACAACCCATTTCAAAGAAAACGGGAAGAAGATAAAGAAATGAAATCTGATCGTCGGAGAGGCTTCTCAGAGAAACGTGACAAGAAAACTGGCAAGTATAATAACAGAAGACATTCTGACTACAGAAAACCTGACAAAGATAAATACAAGGAAAGAGATAAAGATAAATCCAAAGAAAAAATCAAGATTAAAGAAGAGCCAAAAGAAGAACCTAAAGTCCAGGTTCCAGAAAAACATACCGACAAGGAAACCGATGTCAATCTTAAGGACTTTTTAGTTTGCGATAGTTGGTCACCGGAAAACGATGAAAAAACTAACAGTTGCAGCCCTAAAATCGTCATTAATAATGATAAGGCACAGGTGGCACAACAAGGTACGTGTGTTTCTAAGTCACCTGAGAAAATAGATGGTCCCAATATACCTGCAGATACACCTACAGCAAAAATACAGATAAAAATATCTAAGGATCCATCTCAGATCGTGAAGGAGAGCTTGAATAAGAAGCTTGATGTAATAAACGAGTGTATCATTAACAGCCCGAAAGATAAATCCCAGAAACATGAGAAACTAAAACCAGTAATAGACAGCTTCAAATTCGAGATAGATCCGAATGATGAAGAAATCTTAGACATCTTCGACGAGGATTCCAGTTTGGAAAAATATTCTAAAATAAATCCCAAATCAATTTCGTTGTACGATTCGCCTGATAAACCTTCAACCTCATATGACCCGGAATCAAGTAAAGATATGTCAATGGACGGAATGAACGATGATACATTTTTGGAGTCAGTTATAAACGAAATCAGAGAGGACCTATGCGAGGAGACAAGCCAGGATAAGCGCTTAGTCGAGTACGACGAGTCACCGATAAAAGATGACTTTTACAGTCCAGCTACAAAGCGAGCTAGGGCGATCAAACGAGTGTCCGTTACACCTGAACTGGACGAAAGAATGAAAGAACAAACGAAAGAGAAGATGCGAGATAAAAAAGAGAAAAAGCAATACAGCGGTTATCCTGTTAAGAAGGAACGCAAGAGCCGGAGAAGGGAATTTCCGGACAGACGGCCGTCTTCTGAGAGTGGATACAAAACGAGCGATACTAATGAGAGCAACGCGAAATATGAGGAGAGCTTTCGTTTGTCGATTGAGAAGGAACTCGATGAGGCTTTGGAGAGGAGCATGAACAAGTCAACAATGGAATCGCTCGAGACTTGGAGCTTTGTGTTGAAAATCTGTCAGCCATTGTTGTTTAGACACGACAAGAATAAATGCTATAGGTGAGTATATCCTATTCCTAACTGATATTATGAATGCCAATGTCCCTTTGTTATACCTACAATATATCCACATTGTCAGAGATATTGAAAAAGATATGCAGGGTATATTTTATTCCACTGTTGTGGATAGGATTTTTCTGTTGAAATTCCACAAATGCGTTGATACCCTTGCGGACTAGTTCCCGTTAGTTAAGTGTACGCACATTGGTGTTATAAGGGAGAAATAGATGTGGTGGTCGTGTCACCGCAGTCGTACCGATTTCCTACCATTTTTTTTATGAAGGATATAAATGTTTGGTATTTTTATTTATCAACTTTTTGTCTTTGACTTTCATCTGGCATCATAGCTTTTTGAAGAATATGGTATTTATATGGGGGCGAGGTAGTAATGTGTTTTGACAATTGACTTTTTAGGGAGACTCAAGTGGAGCCCAAGCTGTGGTACACAGAGAATCCAAAAATATGTTCATGCGTCAAAGACCGGGCCATCGTATACGAGGAGCTTGAGATGTTGAAAATGAGCTTGGTGAACAGTTTGCATGGAAGTAATCGGTGAGTATTTTATAATATATTTTTTTATGTACCTTACGGGGTTTTTTCTTAATATTGTGATTAAGGAAATTAATTGTGATTAGATATTTGACTATTATAATATAAGAATTTACTTAAAATTGTTTATTTCTATAACTTAACATGCTTAAACATTTTTTTCTTGGATTTGTGAAATCGCAACTGGTAAGACAGGTTTATTTATAAGATGTAGGTAACAAACAAGCCTGCAGTCCACCTGATGGTAAGTGGGCACTGTCGACCATGGACATCTTTAATCAACTCAATGGATCTGAGAACTAAATTGATGCCTCACTTTAAGTCATCCTTACCATCAAATCAGGACACGCTGGCAAGAATGCTATTAGTTATGAGTAGTAAAGCTGAAATGAAAGCGGCAGTGGGCTTTACATCCCTAGGGATTCATTCACACAACATATCATATCGACTACAATTTTTTTTAGTATCGCAGACACACCGTTCGTGAACGCTCGGGCGTGGTACCCGCGCAGCTCGGCGAGCCTGACCGAGAGCAAGGTGCAACCGGTGGCTAGCGAGTGGGAGGCGGACGACAGTCAGCTCGAGGTCAGGGGGGAGGAGCGGGCCGCCACTCGCCGGTCCATGACCCCGCAGCGCACCGAGGAGATCATGCTCGACAGGGAGTACCAGAGGTACGTGTGTGTGGGTGGGATTGATGATAGTCAGTTGGCAGTTAGGATTCAAAGAGATGACTTGTTGGTCTATGGCCCCAAGTTTCTGAAACTCTTAAAACTTTTTAACTTCGGACTTTTTTCTTTTTATAATAACAGATCTTACAGACTCCATAGAATTCGATAACATAATCCTTGTTGTCAACATTTGATTGTATTACCCGATACATGATGCTCATGATATATACGGTTAATTTAGATTCATGGAAGCCGTGTGGCCTGAGGTAGCAGATACTAAGGCATCAGAGACGTCGCGGAGCACGACCCCTGTCCAACAGGAAGCCAGGCTGAAGAAGAAAGAGGAAGATTTTGAGAAGGAGATAGAAGAGAAGAAGACGAAAAAGATAAAGCTCAGTAGCGAAGATTGGAGTCAAGAATCTGACGTGGATGAACCGGAGAAAAGGTAAACTCTTGGATACTCTGGATACTTAGATTTACTTACTTGGATACTTGGATATAGTGGTCAGTAGTGGGGGTGGTTATAACTTACAAATAAATTCCTTGCTACCCCGAGGATTACTCAGTCCATCATAAGGTTCTACCATCAACAAACGTTATGTATGTAAGATTGTTACTTTTAATTTTTGATTCCTAGTACTTTATCATTGCACATGTTCTAACTTATAGGCTTCTTTTTATTTTCAATAGAAAGCTGAAAATAGGGAAAGATAAAGACAAAACACGCAAGCGTAAACGATCGTCGTCCACATTGTCTTCTGTATCGGAGAGCGACAGCAGCGCCAAGAAGAAAAGAAAACTTATGAAGAAGAAGGTAGATTATAGTTATAATCTATGTATAACAACATGTAATATTGACAGCAATGATAATATCTTGAAACATAATCTAATAGGAAATATAATAATGTTAAACTCATAGATAGCTCTATCTTGTGTCGTCCTGAGTGACTTTTGTTTATTTTTATTTATTAAGAGTGTTTTCTTCTGTATTATGAGGCAGAAATGATTGCTTCATAATACCTTTCATTGTATAATACTTTTCTTTAAATGTTTTATGAAGAAAAGCAGAAGTTCTTCATTCAAACTTGTCCTATTGCGAATCGAACCCAGGACTTACTAAATTACAGGCCAACATGAAGACCATTTTGTAAGTGAAATTAACCATGTGGATTTTTATTTATTGACCTTAATATCTTTCAGGCGTCCAAAAAAGCCAAATCAAAGGAATCCAAGCAGCGTCGAATCGGCAAGAAGATCCTCAAGAAGTTAAAAGAGAAACAAAAACAGAAAAAGAAGACGGAGAAGAAAGAGACTGACGAACTTGAATTTGAAGAAGGTGAGTATGAGGCAGTCCAATTTTTTTTTACCCTCCTTTTTTATTTTCTACTTTCTTGTCTGTAAATTCCTAATCTTTTCCCAAGTCCTTAATTATATCAATTGTAAGACGCTAATTTGGTTATTTAATGGTAAATAAGCAAGATCGTAATATTCCACATTATGTAAGGTTTTACTGTCTTTTCTAATTCAGAGAAGAAGAAAGAACTGAAATACGCGAAAAAGAAGAATAAGCAGCTGAAACAAAAAAAGACCCAGAAACGCAAGAGAAGGGCGTCGACGAGTAGTTCTTCGTCCGATAGCAGTACGAACACCAGCACAGAGACCGACTCCGACCACAGGTCCAAGAAGCGGAAGAGATCAGAGGAGAAGAAGAAAAGGAAGAAGAAGAATAGACGAGACAAGCGGAACAAGTCCTCCTCGGATTCCCAGAGCGAGGATCTCTTCGACGTCAACATTTTAAACAACATCAAGACAGAGAGGTTGACGGATGATGAAAAGGCTATGCTGGAGTTCTCACCAAGAGTGCACCACAAACCTCGGGAGATCATCAATGTCAAGGAACTCCAAAACGATTTCGTAGGAAACAACAATATCCACATCAAGCAGGAGGTTGAAGAGTTGCCAGCTGTTCACGACGATGTTCTTGACATTGAAAATAAAGCAGAGGATAACATTTATTCTGCTGAGATTGAGAAGCGGCAAGAAGTTCGAATTGATATCGAGAAGAGGCAAACAGAGAGAATTGATATTGAGAAACGGCGAGCAGATAGAATGGATATTGAAAAAAGACAAGAGGATATATTAGAGATTGAGAAGAGGCAAAACGATAGTAGGGAAATGGAGAAGATTGTGGAAGAACGAGCAGGTGTGAGAGGTGATATGAGTATGAGAGAACTACGGGATATGTCGTTCGGACACACTGTTTTTAGTTCGATGCCGCCAATGCCGGTCGCTCCGCCCTTGATTACTGGGAAAGAAGATAAAATTGAATTTAAGGTGAGTCAAAATTTACTGTTCCTCGTCTATATCCAGTATCAATGATTAGAGATCATCTTAAAGTTTAAACTAGAGTTTCAAGATGTTTTTAATGGTACATCATTTCTATAGTTACAGTTACCACCTAAAATTAATTACACTAGATACATTCATATGACATTGTCGTATGAATGATATTTCTGTACTTTGAAACTTTTCTTTTTATCTTGTCACCTCTTTTATACAACTGTGTTGGATTAATGTTTTAATTTTTTTCTTTTAGGAACCACTTGATAGCGCTAAAGTGGGTGCACCAATGAGAGTTTTAGACGAATCCAATATGTCTCTGTCCTCGTCACAGGAGTCTGTATGCAGTGTCAAGGTAAATTCGCATAATTACTATTAAACTTAAACTCTTACAAATATTCGTTGATAAGTAAATATTGTATACATTTCAGGGCAACGAGATGCCCTTTTTTTGCGAACTTAACAACAGTTTGATAAAAAAATGTTTTACTGAATATGAAAGTAGTAACAATTTTATATATATCAACTTTTTATTTAACTAATGACAGGAAATCCCCGCGTATGAGAAAGACGAGAGCCACCTGCGACCGTCTTCACAAAACTCCAACTACAGCTTCAACGACGTGATCGCGAGCCAGACTGGCCTCTACCAGAAGAGCATCGAGATGATAATGGACAACCAGGACAAGTACGTGGAGGGCTACGACCACGAGCCCGGCAACTACGAGATGTACGAGCAGCTCGCTATGGCGTACCAGAGCGATGTTGCCAGTCAGGTGAGTTGGGATCTAAAAAAATGAAAAAATAAGGAGAAATGACAAAATTTGATCATGATTAAGTTACAGGCCATATTGAATCCAGTTTATTTTTCTATTATAAAAATGTAACTTTAAATAGGGTCTAATAAAGAAAAATTTTTTTTTCTGTCATTTAAATATTGAATTGAAATTAAAATTATTTGTATTTCATAATAATTTATTTATAGCAAACTTCGTGTTCGTATTTGTAGTTACGTTAGGATTAGGTATTTATTCGTTAACGCTTTCATACAGTGTATTCGAAGGATACTCGGCGGAGAGACTGGATTGTGTATCCTATTTTTAATTCTATCTATAATTTTCACTAAAACTTCCTTGTCGCTCCTTGCAATATCCATTAGGACTATCTCTTCGGT
>DWGW01002003.1:0-10329 GCA_018247775.1 Udranomia orcinus
ATCGCTTTCATTATTTTTTGCATACCCTCAAGTTTGACTGGTAGATAATTCTTTTTAGCGTTAAGTCCGCCTTTTGTGCGGATAAATAAATAAACTGATCATCATCATCATCATCATCATATTATTTACATGTATAGATGTACACATGTATAGGTAACGATTATAATAAAACGCCGTTGTAGTAAATTACGTATTAAATATTTGTAAAAATACACAACGCAGGTTTCAATATAAATAACTATAACAATTTACTGTATGTCGAGGTAATCCAGATTATCGTTGTTTAATCCGTATGAAAAGCGTAAACAGTGAAATAAGAGCAACAACATTTTATTGAAAACGTTTTTTTCAACGACTGGAAAACCTTCACAAGGTTATGTCGGGAGCCAACCGACAAGAAAGCTGACGGTGTTCCTTCACATAGAATACGTTTGCCACTACTGGGCGGAGTCGGGGAAACACTTGCGCACACTTCCGCGACTCCGCCAGATCAAAGTGCAGGGTAGCTTCATATATTAAACCCCACAATGCCTCTACCGTTATATCCGGCACTCTAATTAAATGGCTATCGCCACTTCCTCAGTTTATGATGCCTGTAAAAAAATCTAAATTAAAAAATTCTTTAATCAAATAATGATTTAAGAATTTTTGAATTTAGAATTTTTTGAATTTTGACTTCTAATACTAACGACTTTAGCTACCCTATTTTTACGTTGAGATAGCAAACGAGCATGCAGACCACCTGATGGTAAATAGTCACCGCCGCGCATGGACATCTATAATCAACGCAAGGAAGGATCGAAGTATTTTCTCAGGTCGACTACAAGTGCGTTGCTAACTCGAGGACTCAGTTGGAACACATCGACGACGACGCTTCGACGCAAACCAGGACACAACAGTAAGAACAGTGCTTTGAAAACAATATGACCAATCTGCGCGCATAACCTTTGCGTCAAAAAAAATTTTTTTTTTCAAATCGGTTCATAAATGACGAAGTTATGGAGTAACATGGTTAACATTAATAAAAAAAGAAAAAAAAGTGTTGAATTGACAACATCCTCTTTTTTTTGGAAGTAACACATAAAAAAAATAGGGGGTGAATTGAAAACCTCCTTTTTTGAAGTCGGTTAAAAATGGGTGAGGCGTTGGTGCCTCCGGAGTCAAACCGTAAAAGGTTCTACCTTTACTCGATTTCTCTAAACAAATCAATCACTTCAAAGTGTAATAACCGGCCTAGCGCTCTGGTCCAAGTGAGTGCCAAGCCGCAGCATCAGATTGGTAGATACGTCAACATGATGAACGACGTGACCAATCAGTCTCCGATGCTCCGGTTATGTTTTGTTGCCTCGCTTTGCTATGATTTTGGGTTGTTCATCTCATTATGCGTTACATATGTAGGTACATACATTTTGATGTTTGATAAAATCGCGTTCCGATCCAATTTGGCTAATTGAATTGAAGTTATTCATCTCGTTATGCGTCACACACATTTTGATAATTGATAAAATGGTTCCGACCCAGCTCATTAAATTGTAACTATTTAAAAACTTGTAAGGTCTCCGTAAGAATAATAAAATTCATTTGAATGTTACTTAAATCTGAATACCATTTCCACTAATAAAATCACCCCAAAAACTCTGTCAAAGTAAGAAAAATTCCCTACGAAAAAAACAACAATAAAGTACCATTGTTTCTAAAAATATCATCGAAACAATACGTTAAAATAAACCATCGCTCACATAACAGCATCGGGTATCCACGTAATCGCCCCACTGTCCGAGATTTGAAACTATCATTTTTTTTTGTGTAATAACAATTTTTTCTCTTACAATTTTTTCGATAGCGCCTTCCGCCGCGTTTAACATCGACGTGTATCCCGATCGAACGTTGATTGCTGCAAATGAATACCAACTCATAGAATGGAATGCGGCCTTTCGTATTTTTCCAATGTTTTTTTTGACGAACATAACCGAACAAAAAACTACCCCTGTGCATACAATGCTTTATGCGTTTTATCTATTAAAGGATTTTATTAACTTAAAAATAATAATAAGCAGTCATGAAAAATGCCAACAGAAAACAAATTAAAAATGTATACAATATAATATATTAATAAAAATATACAAAAAATTCATGTTGCATTTAGAATGGGTCACCAACCCGTAAGTCTTTCACGCGCCAAAAGTCGCGTCGCTGTAAAAGTTTTCACTTCACAAACAGGACATAATTTGGCTCGTATGTTATGTTAACGTAATGAATATATTGTACAATCAGTTAATTTACGCTCCTATCTACTGAGGCTTATAAAAAAATATACGATATGTATAAGGATGCTTGACTGTGTTTACCTGATAAATTTACTCTTAATGTCTGAAAAAATAATGACGTCATCTGAGACACGAAAGGCTAATTGTTTTACAGTAAATATATTGGTGAATGTTATACACCGTTAGCAATCTGCACGAGTCGTGTTTCACAATTAAAATTTTCTTTTATAAAAAAAAAGAAAACAAGCTAGACTAACATGTCATTTTATTGTACTACGTGTTCACTAAATATTCCATTAGATTAATTGAAACGCAAAGATACACGTACAATGAAACAAAGAATATCCGTAACAAAACAACGCCAACGGGCGCGCCAAAAGTGTACATACAGGGAGCGTACCGCAAGAAAAAACGTAGCCGCCGACTCCGCGCGCCCTGTTATCTTTGTATTAAGCGGTTCGGCGGTGCATTCCTGCAGGTATTTTGACTTTCAGATACCGGCCGATTGACGTTTCGGCCCTCAGCTGTTTCCTTTGTGTTGCGATGTAGATTTTTCACCTTTGTATCACCCGAACCGTGTAACTGCTCTCGGCGCCCGTACGTTATGACAAAGAACACACGTTGATATGTGAATTTGAAGCGGATGTATTGTTCTTTGCGTGTGTGCACTGCGTGTGGTGCGGTGTGGGTATGCCCATTGCGATAGTGTTCCACCGCATCCTGTGGGTGAAGAGCCGTATTGTTGCCTTTTGACTGTTCTCGTTAATCATCGGTCGTCAAACGATAGTTGTCTCTTCTTGAGTGAAATAATGTATTCATTCATGTCATTTAGTTTTGCCTGTTACCATTTATCATTATCATCGTCCAATTATAGTTATCAGTACTTCCTTAAGTGAGATAATGTGATCATTCATAGGACGTCAGCAAGCGTAGCATACGTTCATTCCATTCCGTTGATATTGGTGACTATATACGCAATGTAGATACAATTACAACAAGATGATTTCATAATTAATTACCTAGTTAAAAAAATTAAGTAGCATCTGAATACTTCACATCAACAAAGTGATTTGAGGTAATTGTAATGAGCGAAGAAAGATGATTAAGAGGTTAGTTAAACGTCGCTAACGCACACGATACACCCAATTACAACTTAAGGTAATTGTACAAATTGGCGAACACAGCACAAATAAGCATCGCTTGCGCACGACGCACTCAAAACCTGGCTTTCGTGATGCAGTAGAATATTATCGAAACTAATGATTATTTATGATAAATAAATATTCCTTCGCATCACACCTATTCCAATATACTGGCGTGAGTACGAGAAACATGTGGAAAAAATGTTGTTAAAAATTGGCAACAAGTAAACAAGCAACACCAATTACCTACCGTCACGTGAAAACGCGAAAACGCGTGACCATTAAACAGTAATAAACTCGAAACTCTATACAAAAGCCCAACTTACCCCAATTAAACTCACTTTAAGAGTCATTAGCGGCATAATTTGTATGGAACACGAAAAAACACGGACACGGCATCGTTTCAGCTATAATTTCTGTCATTGTCTTATCAGTACAGTGTTTAAATTACAGATAACATCGAACCGATTTTACAATTGACCGATCAAGCCAGTCACGGATATGAGTGTTGCACACGCGAGAACCTATTATATACATTATACTAGAGAAAAAAAACGGAGCTAAAATTAGCTTCTATTGCGCGAGCATTTTTACTAAAGAGATATAAAAGTCTAATCCAAAAGTCCATCCTATATTTAACTTAAATCTTCTAAGACCTACTTTACTACCCTTCTTAAACGTTCATATAAGATTTCCATAGAAATGTATCGTAAGCAACGTGTACAATAACGGACAGTGCTAACGGTTCGACTCTGAAGGCACCGCTGCTACATCTATTTCTGCTTTATAACAACAGCGTTGATTACAAATGTTCATGGGCGGCGGGATGGACACCATCAGGTTTTAGTGGGTTCGAGTCCCACATAACCCTGCCCCGTGGCGGTAGGGGATCCGTGGGGATTTCCTGACGTAAAAAAAATGGGCGGCACACTTACCATCATATATGGGGCGGCAGTTAACAATTACCATCAGGTGGACTACGTGCTTGGTAGGCATAAAATGCAAAAAAATCTACACACGGTTTTTCCGAGTATAGCGAGAAAGATGTCTCCTAAATGAGTGCAGTTTGTGGTGACCAACACACTCATGATCCTCTGCAAAGCAAAAGCGCCAAGTCAGGGCGAAAACTCTGGGCGCTCTGATGAGGAGTCGAAGTAACATCTTGCAAGAAACGTGAGGAAGCAAGTGTGAATCTTAAATAATCCGATCCCTAAAGATTGGATATACTGTAATCCTCACATCCCCATACCATCAGAACACCTTACGAAAAGTCCCACTCGTCGCCACCCTCGCCCCGACAGCAAACACGTTAAGAAGGTCAAACATGTGTACCGAGCTCATAACATTACTTATTCGAAAAATGGTTGTTGGCTTTACGAGGAGGCGCGCCACCTTCATGCGTAAGATTTTACAAGAGATATTAGTTTTTTTTTATGGAAGATGATTCATAGCTTTTTCTTCGTATTATACTTTTGCTTATACATACATTTTATTACAAAGCACACACCTTAATGATTAGAGATAATATTTGGGTGTGAGAAATGTTGACAGTTTTGCAAAAAAAATAACACTACAGTATGGAATATTTGGCTTCGATTCCAACTAGGAGAACACCTAAATAATTACGACTACTAGAAATTAGCTGAATGAGAAATGCTGAATGGTGACCGTTTTGCAACAAAAAAACACTAGTGTACTCTGAAAAACACTATAAAAACTGTCGTGTAATCAAAGATTTGCCTTTCAGAGGTCTATCTATCTATTACCTACATACACTATGTACGGATTCTGTGTCCATTAGGGGACTTTCAAAGGATGAGGTTGAACGTACTTGAATGTGGAGCTTTCAGTCCAATCTGTGCTAAGTGCGGCCTATTGACATCCGCATTCATGAAATAATTAGGCGTAGTTTAGGTCAGATTTGTATACGTAAAGCGTCCATCTCATTAATTGAATATTTTAAGTAAACACCGAGCATTCTATAGCGATAAAGAGCCATATATATATAAAGCGATGAAATTTATATAAATTCAGTATATTTTCACAAGACAAACCCATTGGGTTTTTTGGCGGAACTTTTAGGTGAGCCGCGTTCCGAACCGGTTGTAGAATAAGAAAAAAAATGCAAAATGACGATTTGCACTAGAAACCTGATGCACAACTGCATGAGGGTTGGCCTATGCAAAAATAAATATTTTTGAAATTGTATTTGAATTAATGAAGCTAAAATGTCAGACGTAGGATGGCTTGTAACATGCTTATAAAGCTTATGGAGCTTCGGATGGAGCGTTGAACAATCTGCTCAAGTCCTTATTAATAATAACATACAATTTCTTAGACTTCTGAAAATAAAGCATAGGTCACAACGGTTAGCCACTTAACCAATAAACATTAGATCGCCGTATGGAATAAATGAATGATAGTTATATTCTTAAAACACCTGCTTCTTTGCGTTTTTTGGCATAACCACATATAAATAGCATTCTAGGAGTTGGCAGGGCAGGGATACAGAGGATAGATTGCCACGTTGGATTGTAGACGAGCTCGCAACAAAACTCCACCGCCACGTAAGTCCGTTCGCCTAGAAACAAACTTGTTTTTACAGCTTACCGGTTTAAAAGAATGTAAGACAAAAAAAATATTGTTTACAACGTTGTACCTTACAAACAAAAAATGCTGCACTTTTCGCGGTACAATAGCCCCCGGTACCTACAGCGAAGCCGTTGTCTGCAAGCCGGGTGACTCCATCTCCAGCCATTAAGATAATGAAGACTCGAATAAAAATATCTTTATTTATGCAAATAGAAATAAAAAATAATAGAAACGACTCCCCCCTCCACTTTCCCCGCCACGAACATTTCACAATTAGCTTCGGCGCGGCTTTTATACTCCCGGCGGTCTTGCGCAAAAACTGTTGTTGTTATTTTAAATTGTGGAAAAAAGTACATAAGAAATTTACCTACGTAGCTTCTGGGTTATTGTTTAATTCTTCAACGGTACATTGGCAATCAACGTCCAGTGCGTTTCAAGTGGAAATTAAACGTTCATGATAGTTTGTATTGTACATACAGTCGTTATCTTAGTTCTTCGCGTATACGCCACGAATACTCACGTGGGACGAAGGTTTCTGATGGGCTGCCGTTACTGATGTAGTTTAACTTATAAATATACATGAAGATTTGAAGCCGTTGTCTGTACTTAGAACTTGGGTCACAAGTACATATTTATATAATTGGGAATAAAAGTGCTGGAATAAAAATGTAAACAGCTACTAAAAGTTAACTAAGATTTAAATTCCGTGAGAGAATGCTGAACAGAGCAATAGCCCATGCGAGATATGTACTATCTTATAGATCGAATCACCCTGTACCTACGCAATACTCTGCGGTGGTTATCCAAAAGTTTTAACCCCAACTTACAAAATCTCCGTACACACACATTTAGCTGTTAGCGTTTTGTGAATATTTTATCGCATTCCCAATTTCCGTGATGTGTCGTGACGTTTGTGCGCCAATAAATCTAATACCCGCACGTCCTCTGTGCCAGTGGCTCTCAACCTTTTTTAGGGTTCTCGTCTCGTAACCTAACACGAACCTAAATGGTCGGTTAAGCCAAATATAATTTCCGTTTTCATATTTTCGTTTGGAAAACTTTAAGAGACAGTCAAAGGTGACTTATTACAGTAAATATCGAACCGAATAAAAAAATACACATCTTATAAAATATTCACATATTGCGTGTTTCATCAAAAACGATCAGTAATGTTTAGAAGTTTATAGAGTATGCAGGCTTGGTCAATATAGGTGACAGTTTGCGTCATTTGTACTTTTTGTCGAAATATTATTGGTTTTCAAAATGCATGTGTTGCAAGTTGCACGTTGCGATATGGTGGACTTTAGAGGGGCATGTATTATAAGAATAGAATATCAATACCTTCTCCAGTTACAGGAATAGACCCATGCCCAGCAGCGGGACACAAAAAGGATGCCACCAAACACGAACTAACGCTTCGCGAATCGCGTGCCAATTTCAGCGTGTACAACTAGGGTTGGGAACGAATGCCCTCCACTCCCATCTAGTCGTATACCATTCGATTCCATTCACCAAAACATCGACGCGTGCGTAACCGGCGGAAAGCGTAGCGTATAACTTATTCAGTGGTACAAGCGAGCGGCGCCGCGTGCGAACGGGCAGATGTTGCCTATCGGCCAGATGATAGCCGCCTGTAACGTGTATAAAAACGAAAACACGCCGATTCCAACGGTAGATAGAGATATGTATGTTTGGGGTGAAATAATGCTACTAATAACCATGGTAACCTACCCACATGATGCCTATATCACCGATACGAGTATCTTTGGAGTGCAATAATGGTACTAATAAGAAAGGTAGCTTACCCACATGATGCCTATATCTCAGATTATATGTATGTTTGGGGTGCATTAATGCTACTTATAGGCGGATAACCTGTACAGATGTCGCATATAGAGCTAATGATAACTGCCTGTAACGTGTATAAAAATGATAACAAGCCATTCGGATGGTAAGCAGATAGGCAGGTAACTGTTACAGTCAAAAATGTTGATTTTTTGTTGCGAAAGGATAGGGACGGGGACGGGGAAGGGGATAGGGACGGAAACGATTCTAACGAAGAACTACACCGGGTCAGTTAGTTTTATTACATAGATATATAATCAGATATAGTTTCCAGGCATACATTTCAGGCAAATAAAACATAAGGATTGTAGAAATAACTTTATTTGATAATAAAAAACTTTGCATATTGGTTTTAGTTCGATTCACACCACTAACAACAACGAAATTGATGCTTATATTTGTGCCCCATTCTAACACCCGTATTCATAAACAATACTATGAGTTCTCAGTATGCTTGGACGCACGGGGTCCCATAAACCTATTCAGACCCAATTGATTAGTAGTGACAGTAATTTACTTACACAAGTATCGTTTGTGAATAGGGGTGTTACTTTATTAACATCGTAATACATTCATTCGTCTACCTCTACAACAGTTCTATCGTATCACAAAACTCAACGCCATTAAACACGGACCCCTGAAAGCCGATAAGCCGGTTCCGTGACTCGTTAAATCGCATCCAGATAAAGAGTCCAACATATCTGGTTCGCGGGTAATCCATTACACACCGATAGACAATACATCGTAGTGAGGAACCTCTTTAAAAGATACGAGCTTTAGATATTTTTGCTTGTTATGTAAGCACTTTAATTAAGGTGTACAAACTATAATGTAAAAATATACAGTAGTACAATAGGTAGTATTAGTTCGAAAAGTAATGTGGACGCCTAATAATACTTATGCAAATTCAGTCTTAATCTTGATATATAACAAGATGAAATTTTTGTACTTTCCAAAACCTAGTTGTACGTACTACGAATTTATATCAATTTTTTACAAGTTCGCTCCGAAAATGATTCTTCTAGGGACAAAGTTATGAACTTTTTATAGATCACCTCATATAAACTTTACTAGCTATAGTTATACGGGCATGCATAATTTTCACCCAAAAACCAACGTAGCATACTTTAAACGTTCGCAATAAAACATTTTATAACGAATCTTTTCCGCGTGCTTAGCTCGCACACGACGACACATTACCGTATTCGGGCGCGGCGGGGAATTCCGCCCGCCCCACAGGAAAGGCCTAGGCTTCCTTCCGTCCCGCGCCCGCCTTTATTACGACTTTATTACGCACAATGAAAATCATATTTACGGTGATACACGAGACATAATAAACACATGCGCTTGAAGAATGGCTGGCACCCCTCTCCCTCCACACCGATCCCCCCCCCCTCTCCCCTCGGTCCCACGCCCGGCGAGCATCTGGCATATTTGCTGCTTATTACGTACACAAAGAATCCCGAAAACTCTATTCGTGTCGCGCCTCTATTGCCACCCGTTGACACATTCGTGCATTACGTTATTCCGGCGGGAGCGGCGGCGCATTTTTCATAGCGAGATTTGAGTAGCACCCCAGTACCTACCTACCGACCTACTGCGTTAGAGGCACCTGTCACCTTTCAGCGAGTAATATTACGTTACGTCTCTCAAAGGATTCTCGGAGGCGCCGCGCCGGGCGGACGCAAATGAAGGCGTCGTCGCACTGCGCCGCCCCGTCAAAGCCGACGGGCGCACGACTACGCTGCGGGTCGGTAATGTGATTGTATACACAACTCGTGCGGCTAATGGACCATTGTTGTGTATGGAAGCCGTCGCCGCCCGTCGCCGTCACTCGCCGTCGCGCGGCGTGCAGAAACAATGCGTTGCGAACGCTCATAGCGTTGCATCTCTTAATAAACGTGCAAACACATCGACGCCATCGACTCGCTTCTATTCCGTGACACGACTCGCCAAATGGACGGTTGCGACGAAAATAATAACACGGCATAGTGTGAATTCTTGTAGTATCGTAGTACGTGTTTTCTTTTACATTTTAGTTTTCATAAACGCGCTGCGCCGCCTTCGCCGTAATTATCGGCAACCAGCCGTCGCGCTCGCTAAATGCAACTATAAATTAAAGCGGTGCTGTTCCCTTCTTTATTGCCCCATAATGGGTAGTTTCAACCTCTCTATTTGCAGCGAACGTGAAAATAAAAATATTTTAAAACCGTGAAGCAAAAGTTCGTAAACATATTCACGTGCCATTGACGCCTACTTTAAAATCATAGAACCGGGACGAGCGTACGTGCGTACGTACACAAAGCCGTGAAATTCACGTGCCTTTAATTCGAAATTATGTTAAAGCCTATGCGAGTTTAATTTATTAACTTAATGTTAAAAATATTTTTCATTTTCATCCATTTTCACTTTAAATGTAAAAGATTTTTACACAGGTTTCTTTTAGTACTGGACAGTATTATATTACATGCAATTGCTAAATG
>DWGW01002004.1:0-10329 GCA_018247775.1 Udranomia orcinus
AACCGCATCAAAAAGGAATCAGCTATTTCTGAAATGAGCGTGTACAAATGATATGCAAGCAGACAAAAATTTAAGAATATTTTTTTTGGGTTCCATTCTTATCAATATCTTCAATATCTACAGACAGCAATCACTTACAGATTTATTATATGTATAGATATACAACTTAATTTCAAGCGTGATTTTGTGTACATCAATACAATTATTCTATGCACTGTTTATACAAAGAGAATCTTGAATGAAGAAATTGTCCAATAGAGCAAGGATGTGACTTTGTAGTTTAGATTAACAAGCAATAGAATAGTTCAATTTTTAATTGTTGCACCAGGCAAGAAACTTGTATCATGTCAAAGGAAACTATGGAACAGGTTGATTGAAGACATGTGTATGGAGGTTGGAAGGTTAGAAGAACCCAAGTATCAACTGCCCCAACTAGTAGATAATATAGTACAATATTTAAATCAATTACGGCACCTTTGGACGTGTTGGGAAATTAAATAGGGTGTTATCTATTTTATTTTCTGTCACAATTTCATTCATGCTTCTATAAACCATATGGATGGCGTCCCATATATGATAACGTAAGTTCATTCTAGTCATTGTAGTATAATTATAATCTATCGCAAAATTTTGAAGCTATACAATAAACTTTTTGTCTATAAAACATTATGTATAGGCACACTAGTACTGCAAACAACAAGGTTTCCTCGTTGGTAGCAAAAATGCAAAGTGGAGTATAGAAAGATTCAATAGTAAAATGTATGATTAAATAACAGTCATTGGAAATTACAATATTATGTTACAGTATCCAGGATTGATTTTAACCTCCACACTATGTGAATTGTTCATGGATTGCAATGAATTCATAATTCCCCGATTGATTCACAAATCCAGACTCCGAGCTGCTATTGGCTTTCCTAATAGAAAAAATCAATAAATTTTTTTTTTTTTGCTCGACTCGGGGATCGAACCCGGAACCTCACGCTCAGCAGTCGCGCTTGCGACCGCTAGACCAACGAGGCAGTCATGTGAATATAAATCGCTATTGAAGCACTAAGCAGCGCTTCACATCTAATACTCAAGTTTGTACAATACTAATACATGTAAATTTCTGTCTATTCAATTTGATGTATGTAAATGAAAGAATCTATGTGAATGAACTTGTACAGAGCTGGGAGAGTCCATAACATCTATAGCAATATGCTGATGATACACGGTTACTGCTACCCATGGACATCAGCACACCATGCGCCAGCCACAAATGCGTAGCTACCCCGGAGGACTAAGTTGGAACACCTCAGTTAAGTATGTCTTTCTTCCTACACGATTCATACCAGCATACAGCAGCAAAATACTTATGTTATAAGGCAGATATAGGTGTGCTGGTGCCTCCAGAGTCGAACTGTAAACGGCTTCCACCATTAAAATTACACATTTGTATTCTATGCAATTGTTAATTGGTAACTTGAAGCAGCAACATGTATAACCATAATAAGGAACAGTTGATGATTTCTATTCACTAAGTATTACTTTTTTTATCAGAATTATTATTATGCATGTAAGCATGTATGTAATAACCCCACAAAGCTGTGAGACAACATTTGTTTACAAATATTTATGACATGTGAAATCAGGTAACCATCGAGAAATAAAACTAAATTTTAAAGCACACATAGTATTTGACATAAATAGAATTCCACCTACCTTAGTTCGCGGTCGCCCCTGGCCTTTCTTCACTGCTTGTTCATGATTTGAATCCTCACTTTTAGTCTTTTTCACATTAACATTGTTAGTCTTTGAAGCACTTGGCTTTTCCTTAACATTAACTTTCGAGGCATTGTCTTTATCACTAAGCTTATCTTCTTCACTATCACTCTTAATAATGTTCCTCCCATTCTTAGTAGAAGTCTTTTGGGGAGAACATTTGGATGGTAAAGTTTTCTTCACTGTTTTCAGTGGTAGATCATCCTCACTAGATGAATCTGAAGAACACTTGCTACATGACTCCGAACTTGATGTTGTGTCGGACAATTTTTTCTTGCTAAGCAATTTCTCCTTTAATAACTTTAAATTCTTGGTTTCCGGTTTCTTTTTGACGGAAGGCTTCACTGTTTTCTTGGTGGAACCCTTTCTGGGTGGAATAGCAGCAATTTTAAGCTTCAATCCTGTGTCACAAGAGGTGACTGAGAAGTGTGGTTTGCGTGTAGCACTCTGCTTGGTACTTGAACACTCCCAATCACTCCCAGATGACTCACTACTCGTACTGTTCTGTAATTGAAAAATGAAAATATGATTAGTTTAACAATACTAAAGGTATGCTCTAAGCTTCTTGAGAATGTTAAGAAACGCTGTAACAATTGTATAACAAAATAACTGTGGATTCAAGGTTAGATTTGTTGATCAAATTCTAACATTGGAGCTATTTATAGACATTGACATAGGAAACGAGCAAGCAGTCAACCTGATGGTAAGTGGTCATCGACCATGCAAATCAGTGATCGACGCAAGTCAAACTTGAAGGTCTTCTACAGATTGATCACAAATGTGTTTTTAGCCCTGATAACTAAGTTGGATCGCCTAAAGTTAAGAGCTGGTCTCTCTCTCTCTATCTATCTCTTTAAGGCTCGAGATAGGCTTAAAGCACTATGGAACTATTAATGAAGTAAGTTTGTAATGCAAGTAAAGTAATATATTTGATTTTGGTCCCAAATGCCGATGCATTTTAATCCTGCATTCGAATATTACTACACATGAATTATTCAGTACCCGACTTCAATTTAAATAATTGCTAATGATGATGTTGGTATGCAGTGGGACGTATTTTGAAATCGTGCGCGAATGGTTACGAGAAACAACCGGTAACAGGTTACAGTAACAATTCATAACTACATCGCCAATCGTTGGACTATTGTCGTGTAGCCTTAATACCAACACACGCCAGTGAAACACAAAACAATGTCTATTTCTTATTATTTGTAATCGTGTTTTCTAACTTCCATAATACAGTTATTGATTCGTGTCACGGATTCAAAAATGAAATGCTGGAGTAAGACGCGGCAATTATTAAAAGTTACTATATTATTTACCGATAAAAAAAAGATTTTGAATCTGTATTCGTATACACAATCTTAATAATTGATGACCTGTGCACCGGATTCAAATTTGGAACATTAGATCTTACTCGAACAATTATTATTTATTATGGCTGCAACTATTTTTATACGGGTCTCTTCCCATAATTAGGAAAGGCCACTGTCCACTGCACAATATGTCTTAAATTAAAATGAATATGAAATAACATGACATATTAATATAACAGTTATTACCAATTTAAGTTGTTCATCTAGATTACTTTTGTATCTAAAATTAAAACACAACAGCATAGTACATTACATGTAGAGAGTCTATTGTTTAGACTATCTCGTGGGAACGGCATAACAATGGTAGTTTCGAACTATCTCTGGTGTAACTCGATGTCAGGTGTGTTAAATTGTTCACAGAATAAATCTATTCTGTATAATGTTAATAGTAGTGAAGGATCTTAGTCTCTACCGTACGTGTCATGGCTGAAACTTGACGATTAAAGGGATAAATTCCCTAAGCAACATTCAGCAACTTTTCAGGAAAGCCAATAAATTATGAAAATATAATTAAAAAAATCATCTAATAACTGTGCTGCTATAGTTGTAGTGGACTATAAATTTTGTTTACACCTGTATTATTTTCTATTCATGGATTTCAGTTTGGATCAGATCAAAATATGTATACAACTCAATATCGCCCAAAATGACGCTTAGCCGTCGACATGTTATTTACATCTTTATTGATTTTTTTATCATCGGTCTATGAAATCAGAATATCAATATAAATCTTATACTAGAATGTTAAAACGTCACAACCAAGCAGTGACTCATCATAAAGTAGGTCATAATAATACGCCATCGTAATAATTATCAATAAACAATCACATAAAAATAAATAAATGACGGTAGCTTAATACAACATAGTTAGGTACGCGAACCTAACGATCTAACCTGAGTTTAGTCGCTTAAGCTAACAATATTGTTCGTATTGACATAAAATACTAGAAAAAGGTACTAACGGACGAACCATTAAATTTAGGCCCATGAACTAACAAGATTGTTCGTATTGACATACAATACTAGAAAAAGGAACTAACGGGCGAATCATTAAGTTTAGTCGCATGAGCTAACAAGATTGCTCGTGTTGACATAAAGAACTAGTGAAAGGTAATAAAGGTTCTTCTGGTCGAGTATCGTGCTCACGTGACATTACTCTACTTGGAAAAGTTAACAAGATTTCTGGATTTAAAAATTACTAGTACATAGAGTTACTTTAAGAAAACTCACTTTATACGAAGCACTCACTTGAATTTCCTGTTTAGTTCCTCGATGTAGTTCTTCTGGCCGAGCATGGTCCTGATGTAGAGTTACTTAGGGGTTAACAAGATTGCTTAAATTGAAGAATCACTAGTGGCTTCAAGAAAACTAACTATATAAGAATCACTAAATTGAGGTGCCTATTTAGTTTCTGAATGTAATTCTTGCGGTTGAGATTGTTGTTATGTCATGTTATTTAACAAGATTTTTAAGACTTTAATATAATGTCAATAAATTACTAGTAGCTTTTGAGATGGATAACATGCGTCGTATTGTGAGTGGTGGATGTGACGTCATTTTAAGACGTTAATAGGATTGCTCATATTGAGATAAAACTCTATCAACCTTTAAGAAAACTTAATTCTGGACGAGCATCGAGTAAATATGGCGCCCCTTACTTACGTTACCAAGACTGCTGTATTGATAGAGACACTAGTATTTTAAACGTAACTCACTGCTGAAACACTTACTGGAGGTGTCTCTTCAGCTCCTTAATGTAGTTCTTATGGCCGAGTACAGTTTTGAAGTGGCATTAATTTACTCGGAGAAGCTAACGAAGAACAATTACTAGTATCTTTAGTGCACTTACTTGAGGTGGCTGTTCAGCTCCTCAATGTAGTTCTTCAGGTCGCGTATCGTCTTGACGTGGCAATAATTTACTTGGAGAAGTTAACGAAGGTAACGCAATGTTAGCTTGTATTGAAAAATCACTAGTATCTTTCAGAAGAGCACTCACTTGAGGTGGCTGTTCATCTCCTCAATGTAGTTCTTCAGGTCGAGTATCGTCTACACGCGGTAATAATTTACTTGGAGAACTTAACGAAGAAGATGCAATGTTTGCTTGTAATTTTGAGTAAATTACTAGTATAGTACTTTGGGGCACTCACTTGAGGTGCCTGTTCAGCTCCTCGATGTAGTTCTTCTGGTCCAGCATGGTGTTAATGTGGCGCTGCTTCGGCTCCGTGTTCGCGTTGTTCCCGTTGCCGGCTATGTCGTTTGAGGAGTTACTGCCGCGGAGATACAGCGAGAAGTCTATCACACCTTGCTGGCTGTCCAGATCTTCCTCCTGATTGAAGAGAGTGGTATTTATTTATTATGTTTTATGTTATTACAACAACAATGTGATTAATGTATGATATTTTAAATATGGATGAAGAAAGTATATAGATACTTGAAAAAAAACCGTGGTTTTTATTAATAATACGTACGTAATAATATCCAGGCCATAAGCTAAACCTCCAAATGAATAAAAAAGCAATTCATCGATTTTTATTTTCACTCATAATTTTCCTCAACATGAAGAGAATTTAGAAAATTCCGATATCTGTGTTAATTATTTAGTCTATGTTGTGTTTCTTTCAGATATGGTTAAATACTAAGACGATCCCATAAATTCCAAACTCACCTTCACGCAAAGGTTGCAGTCCACGACGTTGAGGCCGACGAGCAAGCCAGTGATGATGACGGCCTCCTCGTTGAGCATCAGGGCGTGTGGCTCGAAGTACTCCTCCAGGGTTTCCTCGCGGTGCTCTAAAAGGATCCTGAGGTAGTCGGCAAGTCGCTTCTGCATCAGCGCTAAGCGCAGCCAGGCGCGGGCGCGTCCCATTGCCGTCCTACGGGATAATATTGTTCACATTTTAGTATAAATACAAAAAGGAATCTATATGTTAAGAGCTTGACCTTAATATAAATGTAAACAGCGATACTCTACAAGCGAAGAGCTGGTTCCAGTGTATAGTATGTGTTTGTCCTTGATAATATAATAATAATAAGTAGTATTTGTAATATATTCAGTATTTAATTAGACAATTGCTCATTAGTTGCAGTGCGAGTCATCGTTCCTAAAGTCGTTTAGTACGACTAATATTTATATAAATTGAATAAACCTAATGATTTATAAAAAAATGGCAGCATAAGATAAGGTTATCGCTTTATTTAAAAATAAAACGCTGTTAAATATAACAATTACTAGGTACAATAGCCATTATGGTAAAGTTTTTATTAAATTTCGAAATGGATATGTGTAAAATTCAGATTAATGTCAGTTATCGATAAAATAGCGTGACGTAGTAAAAGAGATATCTCTTTACTCAACAATAAGGACTGTAAACAAGATTTTGGGAATGAAACTGACAATATTCTATACGTTTATTACGTACGTAATTAATTTTCACCGACCATTTATTGTAACACAGTTGTATGACCATCAACAGATAGTGCCTCATTTGTTTTTGTTATGAAGTAGATTTTTTTCAAATACTTCATGATTGATGATTTGACGTGCGATTTTTGCCTACTTCCACTTGACGAGTGCATTACACACGCGTAAATCTCGCTTAAATCTCGTAAATCGCTCTTCTTGCAAAACGTAAGGTTCTTAAGCACTTTAGGAATAAATTATGAAATGTGCAAGTCGCTCACGCCAATCTCAAAAAAATATATGAGTTTGTGTACCACACAAGTAATTTTGCCTGATTGACGACCGAGAGAGCGTGTTTGCACAACAGACGTGCAATGAAGATTTTCTGGTGGATCTTTCTAAATGGAATTGGATGAAGTGAAAAAACTGCTACATCCTCGATCAGCTGTAAAGTAGTTTAGATCGATTCTATTCTTATAGTTAATGGTGTTAATGCTGTTGGATATGGAATTTCCAAGTAATTTAGCACGACTGCTATATCTATGTAAAAAAAACTTACTTCACGGTGGGTAGATCTCTGACGCTAGCAGTAATATCCGCCGCTTCCGGAGAGTATTTCTCCACCATTTGGAGAATGTCCCATAGCTCCTTCTTGGGGCCAAGTAGACCCTAGAACGTCATATAACAGTTTAGTAATTAAACTAGATTAGATGAATAAATCTAACTAAAAACACAATAATAATACAATAGTATAATACAACAGTATGTCCAACAGTGTAATACAACAGAATGTCCAATTTATAGCTGATTGTTTTAAAAACTGCTATTACGATTAACGTCAAAATTACGGTGTAATCAATACATAAAGTTATGGAACTTCAATAGTTACTTGATAGATTTTCTAAAGGTTAAAACCACAACAAAGAACTCACCTTTTTTGGCTTAAGACCATGACGCATTACATGTTCGAGGACAATAAAGAAATGATGTAGCGGCAAATGGTCACTGTCGAGCATCCGCCCATAACGCAGCGATTGTTCAATTAGCTCCTTCACAATAAGCTTAGAGATGTTTACAAGATTACTGCGTTCAATAACCACCGGGTCGCGTGCTAAAAAGGAAATATACGTACGTCAAACACATATTCAATAGATAGTACAGTACATTCATGACCTATAAACACAGTTTCATCTAGCAAAATCTCCAACTTTATTCTGTACCTACGCCGGCGTAAAATAAAGTAGGTATTAGTATAATATACCTCATTTTATCTTCAACCCCTACGTTTTATTATTTACGCACCACTGCACTGACAGTTGCGCAGTGTATGACTAATACGTACATCTAAAACGATTACGAATTTTAGGGTTCTAATGAGGTTAAAATGTCTATTTTACCCATCAGCGAGTGCATAGGATCATCAGGCGACGTGATCGCCCCATCCGAAGGGCGTATGTAAGAATCTTGCATCGCGTCCATATCGTGCAATTCCTTCAAGCAAAGCCACTCTCCATCGACGGACACTCTAAAATTGCAGAGGTAAATGGTGTCCTGCGCTCCGGCCATATCCGCATCGGCACCCTCGTCGCCTTGGATGTTTGACGTAATGCCTAGATCAGGCAAGGGTTCCACCCCGTTCACAGCAGCAAGAGAACGCATAATAATATTGCAAAATAACTATGAAGCGAAATAACAAACACACTCGCGTGAATCTTGATCACTTTCCTATATGCATATCAACAGATTCCGATTTTAAAGGTCACGCTAATTTTGCGTAATGTACGTCACAATACCGGCGACAATAGACGTTAATCTACTTTACATACTACGATCCAAGATCACTGTTTCCGTACACAAGTTTATTATGATTAGACAAGAACGTGCGCTTCAAGGAAAATGCTTCTAAAATGGCTTTTCCAACCACTTCACTACGTATATTGATTGTCCGCGTCTCTACTTTAGGGGTGGAAATCAATACTTGTACCGAGTGCTGCCATCTAACGCAAGGTGTCCGAAATACTGTGCGCGGTAGTTTAGCTTTACACATACAGATATCCGAAGTCGCGGTACCTTACAAAAACGCGGCGCCCCGTTCGTGTAGTGCAAGCGCAAAATAATAGATGGCTCTGTTTTAAATACGAAACAATGACTTACACTTATATACTTATGCAACATTTAATAAATCACTATAATGTATTAATGATATGTAATGATGGAAACTATTTTTGCATGGATTTTTCCTTATTTGTAGCTTTTTAGTTTTTGGGAAACATATTTTTAAAAACTTCAGGTAACCTTTTAGGCTGTGAAAAAACTATGTAGGTAAATCTGTTGAAAAATTACATATTTCCAATTATTAATTTTTATTCTGTTATCATATTTACAGCTTTAATTCAAGTTCCCTACCTTATTAAACTTCGTATTTACTGATGAACTACCTACGTAGAATTGCTCATATGTTATTTTTATTATACAAATTACATGTCACCATATTAATTACACTTCTAACTAAGCACAAAGAGTATCAGGTCTATAGTACAAGGAGGGAGTGACGATGATAAACCACAGTGTCTTGATTGTTAAGTTCGTCACCCTCGCCATTGCATTATTGCTGCTTATTAAATTATTAAAAGTAAATTTATACTGCTATTTTTCTTGGAATTACTACATACTAAATAAAAATTACATGGCCCCATATCTCCCAATTGGTGAATAGGCTTAGTTCTGCAGTCTATGCTATTAAAGAATATGCGCACTTATTGGTGTTGAAACCGCTCGACAAGTGCATTTTAGTTATTATCATCGTGTAATGGTTTATGGCATTTTGCTTTATGGTAATGCAGCTAATATTTTCACTATAATATTTCGTTTTACACAAGAGCTAAGGATATTCACGTTATTTGTAACATGGGCTGTAATAAGTCTCTTCGAGAAAAATTTAAACAGATATATCTTTACATTGCAATTTTTATAAAAATATCAAGTACATTCGCATGGCTTTTTATGACATAAATCTATCTAAATGATAGAGGAGCATGGGTTTGAATTATCTCCACTTGGCTGTTTATATGCCTTATGTTATAAGTGTAAACATAAACCAAATTAATTATCTATCTTTAATAATTTGAGATGGTTATAAAAAAATATAACGTGGTGTTGCGATCAATTTAAAAAATACTAGCAATAACAGGAAAATATTAAATCCAACACCAATAATATACCTATAGTTTTTTGTATGCCTGATGAGCATGATTGTACTAACTTGTACATTCTAAAAACAGACTATAACTAACTTAACTTAAGTGTTACTTAGGTGTTTGTTAGGGAGGTTTGGATGCTGAAGAGCAACACATGATCTCATACAGATTTATTAGATGTGGCATAAACAGCAGAATAAATACTATTTATTACGATTACTTGAATAAAGATCGAGTTTAATAACCTATATACAACATATATGGACATATATGTTGTATTATTTAACTGCAACTTCAATAAAAAAAGATGATATAAATAGTTCGAGAAATGTAAACAAATGTTTTTAAGGTTACAATTTACGAGTTTGCACAAATATATGTGATATAAGACTATAGAATGACATGTCATGTATACATTTCTTTAAATCATAAAAGTTTTTATTAATGTACTTACGTTTTGTGTTGTAAAAGTAAGACTTGTCGGGTTTAGACAGTAAAAGTTCCGGCCATTTGTCGTCCTTTGTTGACGAGACTGAAGGTGATCTGTCAAGGAGGTGTGACCTTACTGAAGATGTCGATGTTGCTGGAGATA
>DWGW01002005.1:0-10327 GCA_018247775.1 Udranomia orcinus
TTCGTCTTCATCTACACTTTCCATCAGGTGAGATGGAAGACAAACGCCTATTCCACTAATAATATAAAAAAAAAATAAAAAAAACTAGCAGCTTAATGTTTCCTTGCGGCGATGTCCTTCATCGAACGTGAGATAATTACCATACGTACAGGAAGAACAGATTCGTAACGACCGTTAGATACACACACATCGCAGCTCAAACGTATTAAGTACAGGGCTGTCATACATGACACGCTGACCGGGAAATCTAGGAGAAAACCTCCAAAAGGGTTACGATAAAAAAAAAAAACATTCTAATTAATAGTTTTTTGCTACAAAAACTAATTATTTCTAGCGACAAAATATTTTATACATGACTTATCAGGGCATAATACTCGCTTCGGTTTTTCTTGCGGGCACGTCCGTCTTGAACACTAGGATAACTATCTCAGTGACCCTGTCACGTTGCTTCAAACCCCCCCAGTTTGTGTAACGGGATGTGGCAGCCCTAATGTACAAACGCGACGGTTGACAACGCTTCCTTTGTCCTACTCCCGGCACTCACGGCGCATCTGCCGCAGCTGGCCACAAGGTCAAGGGGCCAGCTTTGCTTAGCTAATTTGCACACGCTATCTTTTAGATAAGGCGGCGATTTGTGGAATTGTGCTATGAAGTACAATTAGGTAAGCATGTAACTGCGTTGAATTTCTGGCTAATATTTCTGCCCATTCAGTTGTGTGTATGTGTATACTTGTATGTTTTTATTGTTTTGTTTGTCGGATCTTAGATAATATTAGGAAACTAAATTGCCCGAGTGCTGCTCTATATAAGACACCATCTTATGATACCATGTGGCATTTGATCAAAAAATCGAACATTAACTTATTAACTTAGTAAAAAAAGTATTGAAATTTCTAAGGACATGGCAATTTAACTTATTTGATAGTGTTATGAATAATTTCATGTTCGACTCGGCGAAAACCGACAAGGTTATTGAGCTAAGCTGATCTAAATTTCATTTAGTGATACATCATCTTAGATCTTAGTAAATTTTTATCAAGTCGAATCAAGTCTATCTATCCATTATCAGCCTTTACAAGTACAGCTTCTCAGAATGTTTCTCATCACTCGTCATTTCTCTAAACATTATGAATACCGTTGTCATATGGCTGTCAGTTCTATTTCCTGTCAAGTATGTCATCGTAACCCATTTTGTAGACATACCTATCGAATATAGCTTTGCAATAAGCATCTCACAAGTATTAAACTCCACTAAAATTCGAATGAGGCGTTCCGTATGATGATATTAAACATTTATAAAAGTGAGTTTATATAATAACCGCGAATTTCAAGAAAATGCCAATTAAAATCGCGTAATTTATCTCATCAACATTCTAACGTAAAATATAACTTTAAAACGAAAACAAACACCAAACACAGAGATAACAGCGAGCGGGAAATCAGGCATTCCGATTAGGAGCGAGATTCTATATGTGTGTAGGTATCTGGGCGAATAAACAAGAGATACGAGCAGTAGGTACGGTCGGTATCAGCATAAACATTGGAGCTGACGCCACAGCGCCGTCACGATCACGCGGCGCCCGCGTGGTCCCGCGCAGTCTGACAACCGGCGCTGCATAGCACAGCGCTAACAGTAAGATGCATGTAGCGATTATTGGAGAACGTTTTACGGTTCGACTCCGGATACCGCCACACCTGTTCCGCCTTCTCTATTCTTGGTGCTGTGTTCTGTATTGCACTGTACACATGTTCAAACGCCTCGATTCCATCTTAGTCAATAAAGGTAGTATCGTTTAACCTAAAAAACCTAACCTTGGGTAGATTACAGAAGTTTAGGCGTCACTCTTACCTTCAGATAGATCGCATGCTCGTTTGCTATATTACTGTTATAAAAAATTAAATTTAAACGGCCTTTCAATACCTTGTAAATTTAGCTAGGCTTGTAACTTTTACTGGTACAAAGCTCGTTCAATTTCTATTCAAGTTACAAGTTTTGCAGTAATTCCTGCGATGTCGAAGGTACTTAGAATAATGTTACTTGTAAGATGTTTACTACTTTAACTTCATTTAAAATGTCTTGTTAATTTAGATTGTTTCATTAGTATTACTGGTGTACGAGTATAAGCTTGTTGACCCGTTATTTGAGTATCAGTGCGAGGTTTGCAGTATCAACAATGGCAATGCAAAAATGCTCATTGAAATGAGTCTCTTAATAGAAGTAAAAATTCAAACAAGATCTTGCAAGTCTCTGCCTAAATATGAAGCATAATTCAGTCACGTAACATGATGCTAGAGGACGTTCTGCGAAACCTATTCTTATGGGCATAGTTGAAGCTATGATAATGTCCAAAGGAAAACTAGCAAAGAACCACAATAGACTAATTTTGTTCTTACCGATTCTTCTCTTCTAGAGCAATAAATAGTAAACAGAATGAAGCATACAATCGCGGAGATAACGAACTCAATTGACATTGTTATAGGCGCAGTTCAGTGCAACAGTTTCCGTAGACAAATGTTTGGCGTTTCAATCAACGATTGGTACAATTAGATTTTATGCGTTGTTGACTTTAGTATTTTTGCGTTTTAATCAACGTTAGACTTCGTCTTGTTGACTTCAATATTCATATACAGAATAGGCGTACTTTTCAAGGTGATAATTGCAAATTACTTTTGTTATTAGTTAACTTCAATTTCAAGATTTAGGTTAAAGTATCACCAAATAATTTTAGTTAGATACATTATAACTTCTCTAATAGAGTATCTTTAAGACAAGAGACTACAAAAGGAGTTAAGAAATGATACGAACTATACCTAGTGTTAATTCTGTTTTTGTTGATTTTTTTTAATTCATTGCATATATTTATTAATAGTGTAATTGACTTGTATCCTTCTTATTTTACTTCTTCATTTTATTATCTATTAAACACATGATGTGTTTTATACAAATCAATAAAGACAGCAGTACAAGAATTCGTTGTATCCGTGACACCAGTAACAGGTGGTGTAGTGTGTACGGAAATTCGGCTATTATTAAAATTAAATTAAAATTCTGCGACGCGCAAACAACATAGCGACATTTAAATATAAGCAGGATTTATGTACTCGATGTTTATTCATTTGCATGCATTTACATACCTCCGTAAATAGCACCCAACGCATATAACATGCTCTGCGTCAGCTATAATTATAATATTCTATAATTTGCACATGTTAACCACTGATATACCAATTAGGAGGAGTAATGACGGGCAATTATTGCAGTAACATAGAGAGCAGCTAATTTTATGCTGCTATTATTTGCCGTGTTGTGAATACAGTCATCATTCCGCGACTTCGTATGGTAAAGTTACTTGACCAGATCTTCAATTTTCTCAAAATATTCCGCAGACTTGAGATAGACGTTTCAGTTACTCGTTATAATATTATATTTTTTCTTACTCGATAGTCTAGTTTAGGTTTCTATCTTTTTCCTACTAAAGATCTACCAAATTCTATAAGCTATTTTCAATATAATCATGGAACTTCTATGGTCTTTACTGGTTTGTTTTTAGTTGAGAATTATTACTATACTACGAAAGCAGCAAATAGCTAAGTACTTTAAGTGACCAATGATTTTGTAAACCTTTAGTAACCCGTTCTCAAAGTTGTGGAAAAGTCAATTAGCCATCATACCAGCGTGTTAATGACCGGTAATCTGCATCTGATAAATCTGTTGATAACTTTAGCATTCATAGAGAACAGACACAAACCAAGCTACACAGTTATAGAGTGACGGCGAAACAAAACGAAAAACACCAGGGCAATAATAACGGAATTACAAAGCAAGCGCAAAGCACTCTTACTATTCACGAAGCAATTCCCCACCGAAGCCACTATAAATCCATCCAGGGGCATTAGAACGCTATCGGCGTACAGTCAAGGACCATGTAGGCAGTCCTGTAGGCATTCGCCCATCAGTATGCGGCGGGCGCGCGGGCCGCGTTGGCATTCCGCCGCCGTAGTGCCACTACGTCATGCTGTACCAAGGTGTGTAGTGGCACAGGGCCGGATTCTATCACTGAGTTAGTTAGTTAGTTATTTTTTATTATAACTTTGAAGTAGCAAACGAACATGCAGTCCACCTGGTTTGGATGGTAAATGGTCACTGCCGGCCTTGGACATCCAAGACAGGATCGAAGGTTCTCAGGCCTTTCTCACGTCGTCCACAATTGCGTTGCTACCCCTGAATGCTAAGTTGGAACACCTCGGTTAAGTATGTCTCCCTTAGCACACCCTTCAAACCAGAACATAGCAGCAAGAACATTGCTGTTATGAGGCAGAAATAGGTGTGGCGGTGGTGCCTCCGGAGTCGGACCGTAAAAGGTTCTACCATCTTCACCATTTCATAATTACATTTTTTACTTCACCTAAGCTTGCCTGTACGTTATTGAATAGCAACTCCCTGATGATGCAAATGTGCGTAAGCGTCAATGACTACTTATTATAAGGATACCTTTCAGCTTTTTAGCCGTCCTTAACATAACTAAAAATATTTATTTAAATACTTCACGATCACGAATGTATTCGAAGCAAACAATTGAACCACTGATAATACATGGTGAAACTGAAACGTAACAAACTAAAATACATACACAAGTATTTTCTCGCAATTTAGTACAAATTATCAAATTAACGTAAACATACAAACGACAAATTACATGCAATCTTGTATTCTTACGAACTAGTTAAACAGACTGTCGTGGAACGGAGTGATTGCGAAATCATTATCTATAATGGAGTACTGGAAATTTTCAAGCACAAATTCCGCAAAAGTCACGACGAGTCGGTTCACGACTTTGGACGCGGTGCAATTGCCTAAAGGAAGTCGTGAGCGAACAATTGAAGCAGCAACAACACGCAGCAACGCCACACGCGTTAAATATATTAATCGGTGACGCAAAACGTTCGTTCGCGAGTGGAGTTAGGGCTTGTACACGAAACTGCGGATCAACGCGATGCGAGTTCGCAACGTAGGAAACTCCCGACGCAAATTGCTGCGATGCGATTTCGTGCGGTAATGCGTCTTCCTGCTACGCTTCGGATGATCACTGCTTCGTCAACCGGCAACCGTACGGCATACATTCATGCGCGATGCGAATCACTTCACAAATCATTGCGATGCGTCGTGCTAACTCATATGTTTTTACGATGCGATGTCGTCGCACCGCAGTTTTGTGTACGATGCCTTATGGCATTTCGCGCGACGTCGCTAAAATGTATGCACACAGCGTTTGACGCACATCGGGGGGCGCTTAGAAATATTTGCAGTGCTCTTGTAAACAAACAGCAGAGCGAGCGGTCCTTGCTCTGCTGCGTGCTGCCAACTGATCGGTGATGTTTTACGAACGCTCCACCAACCCGTTTGAAGAGAGCGTCATGAGATGAAACGTTATACACATTGGATGTTGTATAAAGCACTTAATGCTTTTATATGATCATTTTTTATATTTTGTAGTGATTTAAGAAAGATTAAAATTTCATTTGAAATTAATAAATGACTAATTACTCAAATCTCCTCTTTTACGTTTGTTTATATTGAGACAGTATCCTTATCGAGATATATTCGTGATGCAGTTTCCTTCACACAAATTTCTGGATTCTCCCAATTTTCTCTAATACAATGTTATTTATTATGATTAACGTTCAAATGTTGCTTATAAATGAACACTCCCAAGTGAAGACAAAGTATGTTGTAAAACTGATAAAATACAGAACCCGGTGTGGGCAGCTCTCTAGAGAAAAAAGTCAGTTTCCAATAAATAGGACTATAAAATGCAAAGCTTAATATACCTGCCAAATCGTAGCTAGTAAAACAAGCAGCGCTGGCGAATTTATTAAAAGCATATAAATAAATTTGTAATGGCAAACGGTTCTCGTAATGCTCGCAGATAATAAAATAAAAAATGATCAATAAAAGTAGCGAGAACGAGGCGAAACACGAGGAAAGATCGAAAAAAATGAATATAGAACCGCTCCAATCGAGCTTTCGTCGGGTTGTGGACGTAAACCGATTTGTGAATGCTCCGAGAAACGTTTCTTACAAACGTTATAGTAGAACCAAACAATTCCTAATTATAACACTGAAAGAGATGCGAGGGCGTGGGTTTGAAGCGATTGAGTGAATTCGCCGGACTCGACGACGAGCTGCTCCTAAACACGTCAACGGCGGACGCTTCCCGCCGGCTACGACCCCATTGCGTTCACCACACTCACCTGCATTGCCAAATAGATCGGGTTAATTTTATTTATTATTTATTTTCATTGAAAACCTACAGTTAATTTAAGATTAGACATCAATTGTTGGTGAAGGTAAGTGAAGGCCATTTATAGTTCCCGCATAAAAAAAATAGTGACATTTACACTCGTTTACTACAAAATATTATACTCGTTGTTTTGATAGTTTTGATAGAATCAGTAACAAAAATGGTTAACACTGGACGTTCTACTAAAATTTGGATATTTGCCGACTATTATTATTAATATTTATTTATATCGACTTTTTATACATTTAATCATAGACTTAATATTAAAGACTAGTGGGTTTTTTTCTACATATAAAAGTACGAGTATTTCATTAAATTCAATAATGTATGTCAACAATTAAGTAATGTTTTTATTTATCAAAATATATCTTTAAATGGCTAGAATGGGAAGGAAACAGCTAAATACTTAGTCTCCATCGTATTAAGCGAGTCTAGTATAAGACAGATTTCGTATTACTATAATACGAATTTTAGGACGAATCATTTTCAGATGAATAGAAACTGGCAAGTGTCACAAGGAGTCACACAGTGCGATCCAGGCCTTAGCGCTATTTAATAAAACAGTAAATTATTGAATGAGAATGCTCTCGGTGTAAGTGGATACAGAAAACAAAACAAGATTAACGTGTTTATACTGGATGGAAACCGCAATTCTATTCGCGGAACAAAAATTGGCAAGGGCACCCGCTAATGATGAAATTAATACGTCACACTGGTTCAGCGAAATCACGAGATAAAGTTTCACAATTTGCCACAATATAAAGCTTACGATAATATAAATATAATGAATGTGATGCGTTCGATATAATGATGTGAATTCGTTTATTTGAAACGTTATAATATTTTATTGCATCAATATAATTGTGTTTCTAATATGAACATTATGTAAGTTTATATTACGATGGAATATATAAAGATCAACATTTTTCATCAATCATCGATCAAACAAAAGTTTTCATATTGCTTCTTTCAGTATCACTATCGTGATGGAGTCAGAATGGTTATCAAAAATTTGTTTATATTATCTAATCGACCGGGCGCGCAGTCACACAAAAATATCACAGCTAGGTATAAATTATGCGTAATAATCAAATGTTTAATAGGACTTTATAAATTAAACTTAATTATTTACAATTAAAACTAACGATAAGGCTGACGTTTAACAATAAAGTGCCATACACACTATACAAGGCACATGACATTAATTTCCGCCTGCAACAAGTCCGTCCCTGACATCTGCCCCCAGCAAAATTCTGTCCGCGTACAACAGAAGGACGGGCGCGGGGGCAGATGCGCTCGAGTAAGCCGTGATCCGAAATCATTGCGACCCCCCCTCCCCCCAGCCGATCCCTATTGGGGCGCATTGTGCGATCAAATTTCGCGGGAGGAAATTGTAATGAGCGCTACTACGACGGTCGAGTGCTAAGCGCCGTCATTATATTTGATTACTACATTACGCCCGCGGCTCCGCCCGCGCCGTATTGCCGGGTTGGAGTACGAGTGTGGAATATTTTAGAACGAGTGGCAGCCCGTGTCCGTCTCCACTGCTTGACCTATATCTGTTCTAAATGAATGCCTCATTGGACGCTGCGATTCGACTATCACGTTACTTAAAGATTAAGGATATTGCATCCTGATCCTGTTCCTGTTCCTTATAGCATCGACATTCGATGATGATAGATTTCTGTTTTACGGGACCTGCCACAACAGCCATATTTCGAAGCAAGGTGCAGCAACAAAACATTGCACTCCGCAAGTCTGCAGGTGTCCAAAACGTACCTTGTACTTAAGGGCTCTATCACAGGATACTTATAACTACGGCAATGTATGTATTGCGTGTGCTATTGTCCTAAGATAAGACTACATATTCGCTAAGTAGCGATCGCTTATCCGGTATGCGGTACGCAATTACGTTAGTACTAATTAAGCTCTTACGTATTGCTTAATAATTAAACACATCTTATTCAATCACAATAATACGATGTCGATGTTACAATTGATAAACACAATCATTCGTTGGCATAATAATACTACAATACAAATATTGAACATTAAACTAAATAGTTGCTTCAGAAACAGCTATTTCTAATCTCTTACTCAAAGACGCTGCGGCGTCGTCAACATATGATTAGGAGCAATATTTACTGATATATTTTAGATTGGAGCACTGCTTCAAAATTCCGATTGGCAGAAGATAGACTGAGTAACGTGTAGACTGAGTGATATGCCTAGATATCTTAGAGGATATACCTAGATTATAAAGACTACTGCTTTGCTGAAAACGGTTATTACTTACCACTTGCAACCACAATATTCATAATCTCGATTTGTGACCTAACCATATAGAGCTATGCAATAAAGCATCATAAATACCTGCTCTTAAAAATTATAGCAAACGTTGAACATAAAACCTGATAGAGCAGTCACTCGGAACACAAACTGACTTCCAGTCACTCCAATCGTGACACTGATTGACGCGTCACTCGCGCTAATGCTCGCCGAGTGATGACATAAGAGATCACTCTGGTGTCAGCATGTCGTATGCAGCCACTCATGAACACGATAGCACTCGCTCAATAAGCAGTCGGAAACTTCCTCTGTCAGTACATCCACACTTTTAGTTACGTCGCATAATCTTTATTATGTTTACATTATTTAATTAATTATATAAATAATAATACTTTGCAATAAATAAAGTCTATTCTGCTTCTTGAAAGATTTACGTTAAGAATCATTCATTTCGTCATTAAAGGTGGAAAATTCGCGATTCCATTTTGAAAGCACCACCACCGCACTTATTTCTGCCTTATCACAGCATTGTTCATGATGGTTCCCTGGGTTCTGGTTTGAAGGATGTAGATAAGAAGGATAAGGAAGACATGCTTAATCAAAACCTAAGAAATAGCCTCCGGTCTAGGGTTAATTACAGGTGTCACAACAAAACAACATGAGTGCTGGACTTGCAACAAAAGAAACAAAATAGACATGTCATACCAATTTATCATATTAAAGTTATGTATTGTCTCATAACACAAGCTATACTAACATAATAGATAAGACATATGCCTCCATAACATTATGACGTAACACCAACAACATACAAAATTGCACGATAACATGTCGCAAATTGTTGCCATAACACAACGTAATGTATATCATGATCTATACCAAAAATACATTAATTAAGCCCAACCGGATGTTTACTGAGAACCGAATATTGAAACCAACCAACTAGTCCAAAAATAATTGTAATTATTAGTTATTATTAGTTGTTGTATCGTGTTATGAATTTGGCATTAATTTAATCATGTTATTGTCCCTGTATTGAAAGGAAATATGTATATATAAATATACACTAATATGATCCATTATTTTTTAATATTAATTCAAGCGGTAAGTCAAGGTTGATGTAGCGTTTGAAACATCTGACAAAACATTTAAGTACTTAGTGTAGTAGTGGGAATAGTGTTGTAGAACGCTCCCGGTTTAAAGCATAAATCCATCATCACTATAGCGCATTTAAATTCAAATCTCCGAGAAATGCGATCCAACATTTTCTCTTTTCATTATAACAGCAAGATCATTAATAACTATTACTATTAGCGCAAGAGTGTTGCAACGTATAGATAAAGGTTGGTGCACACCGGTTGGTCGCGCGTGGCCGCCTCTCGGTCAGTGGCGTCGTCCCACGGCGTAGCGTGACGTCACGGTCGGCGAGCCAAGCGCAGCCCGACGCGCTTTCTAACCGCACGGAACTGTGACGAGTGATCGAAGCGATGGCATTGATGGCGGCATTTTTGCATTTGCTGTTTTTTTTCTTTGTTACATACAAGTCTGCCAATTTTATATTGCAGCACGGCGATAGCGGAGGGCGGGCTCCAATATTTGGCTCTAACAACCAGGACGTGTAGCTAAAACTTAGGTTACTTAACTAAAAGTGGGCATGAAGAAAATTTAGCGGGCTGTAAAACTTTTTACGTTATGTGCACAATAATTTCTACAGTCAAATATATATTGACTGGGCA
>DWGW01002006.1:0-10322 GCA_018247775.1 Udranomia orcinus
ATAAGCTGACAGATGACACATGGATCTTACCTCACGCGCGCATTTTTAGAAGACATTATTTCTAACCAAAAATCAGTTGAGCTTTGGCTGATCTCCATGCTGATCTCAATTTCATTGTAATCTGGTCACCGTAATACTACTAAAAATGATGTCCCAACCTATAAAACAAATGTTTCAGTTTGTTTGGTTTATCTTGATCAAAATCAAAATCAAATCAAAATCAAAATCATTTAAAAAAAATAGTAAATTATTTTGTTCGAACTCCCACTATCTGTTAGTTACCTCTTACGTCAGACAGGAGATACCTTAGAATTATTATTTAAGTCCCATAACTACAGGGGCCGCTGCTACGTCTAGTGATATTCTAACTATCTATGTTCTTTAGGATTAGTTATACGGGTCTGCACGATATATACTCGTATGTCTAGATAGATATGTCAACTCGGCCTCGTTATGTAAGGACAGACGCGAGTAAAGCTGCAAATACAAACTAGTAACTCTAAGGTTATATCATTTTGATTACATTCATTCCAAGAACAACTACGAAGGTAACGGCTTTTATAATCACAGAAAAATAATGTTATTGCTATCGTAAGCGGCTCGGCGGTGTCTACGTCTTTTACTAACAGGATTAAGTAGCAGTGCAGGGATCGTTAGGTTTCAGTTAATAAGCTTATAATTCGGAATAGTTCCAGCCAAGCAATGTACGTCAGATTTATCTTTTGCATTATAGGTATTGCCTTAATCTTATTTTTTTATGTATATTTTTAAAGTGTACCTACAAATATATATTGAAATAAATTGGTTATAAATGGAGGATATTGCCAGTTGTTCATCTAAGTATCTGCGAGATTCTCTAAAATTCTCTAAGTTGTGTAAAGTGCCGATCCCGCTTGTCCTTCGTGATAGATAGTAAGAAGATTAACGCCATAATCTTCTTACTCTTAGAGGAGATTGAATACTGACGCGTGTACGGAAAAAATACAAGAGCTCAAAAGAAAACAACTCCTGAGATTATAGGTTTTATCAATTTTCCGTAAAAGGGTTAAGCTTTTTTTTTAAGAATACGATAAACTATATGATACATAATGTAGGTACAACATTTTTGGTAGTATGTGTACCCGAGATACACCTAGACCTTGTGTGTATGACTATGGTATGCGGACACTAAGCTCAGCCGTTTCTTCGACCAATGACTACTGTCATCAATTATACAACAGAATATCTTCAAATCATCTTCAGAAAACAAATCTTCGAACAATCGGTCAGATCGCATAAGTATTGAGGCAGAATTATAATTAATCTTTGTGGAGTCCGTACGAAGTGACTGGCTAAAATGGCACTGCACTCTCTTGTGTCGTGACCATGACTAAAATTCTAATATTTTCATACACCAAATGAGTATTAAAATCCAGCTGAGATACAGTAATAGGTGTATACTAGTGGTGTGCCTCATCTGGCACCAACATCAAAACAATACAAGTTGTGAATCGTAATGAGTCGTAAACTTTACGTCGTAGTTATCATGAGAATCGTGATCGCACAGCACTACACATACCTGAAAACATTGACCTTACTAATCAATAGTAAACTTTATCTAAGTATCGAGTAACGATAAACAAATATTATGTTTACTATATATTACATTCTGAATACATTACCTACTTTAAGACATGTTTCAGATACAACGCACTTAAAATTTAGTAGCGGAAAATTTTTTTAGAATCAAATTCAATTTTAACTTTTTACTGGCATATTACAATAAAGCTATTCGGTATTTTGTATATTATAAATGTATTTTTGTTAATTTAATACGAATATTTTTAACGAACATTAGATATCAGGTATTCGAAAAATCGCTAAGATTTGGAATTTCTTTTGGTCCTTTATTATTTTCCACTTGTGTATAATAGATAAATTCTGAACACAATATTTCATACGCTGTTATTATGAGTGTCACCAGGAGTATACTTGAATGAGTTATGACAGCTTTGATTTGGATACAACATGCTGTAGGCACTTTAGTACTAAAAACCATGAATTATTTTCATTGTCGTTCTTTTGTAACAAAGACGAGATGAAGTTTGAAAACCCTACTATGATGTAACAACTATTGCACTATTTTGTACATAGAACTATTATAAAGTTGACAACGCTGGAACTTGAACTAAACTTTCATTACAAATTCGCGTCAGAATAACTTTCTTTACAAAATTCATGTGTTGACTGGCACAAGTAAAAACAAAAATAATATAAGAATTTAAGATGACTCGATGGCTATCGAGTCTTGTGAAATATTAAGCCCATTTTTTAGATTACCTATGCATTAAATATAATGCAAGAAATTAAAATGAAGGGTGCTTATAATAATAACATGAACACTTACATTCATATAACATTGCTTAATAAAAGGTGTGCCCTTTTGAGTTAGCTTATAGTTACCTCAAAAGGGGACACTGCAGGTCATTTTATCAAGCTTTTAAAATATTTATCGTTATACAAATATACATATATTCACGTTCTCAACTTTGTCTAGGTATATTTGATGATATTGTTATTTTATATAGGAGACAAATTCGGCGTAAGTGATTCAAGCGTACGTTTTTAATAGCTATTATTAATACTAATGGTATGGAATAATTGGGGCTTAGTAATGCTAATTGGATTAAAAATTTGATGGTTGATAAGGCGTTTATGTCGATTAATCGAGAACAACACGTACAGTGCAGAGAGATAAATATTAGAAGGCTATAGTTCATTAACATTTCATATTTAACGATTTGGATCACTTACGTTGATACAAATCTGTGATGCTCTCAACTCAACATACATCTCACAGTCTAAAACAATTGTGTACATTAATAAACAAATAATTACTAATAATACTAACACCTCCATCACAGGTTTTCGCACATAATTATTGTACTTTAATAATTTTATCACACATGTCATGTTCATTTTGGTGTTTCTCTCTTTTTGCATCATAAGAAAAAATCAAATGTACCACGCGGTGTCGACGGTTATGGCAATGAGGTAATCCAACCCCGTAGGTCGCCTGTACTGAGATAACCTATGTAAACAGTAATATTGTATAAGAACGCCAACTCATGTTTCCGCTCCCTCGCACATAGAAATAAACAAGTAATTATTTGGCATGTTTAGACACACGACACAATCATTCCTATCACACAACTATCTCCTTGAATTCACGACAATTTATTTGCTAATTTCGCTTGTGGGAATACTTTTATTTGCTTCATAGATCCCTGTTGAGGTGAGCTGCATGTTGCGTAGTACATTTAGAATCACAGTGTTTTAATAATTTGACTCCTACACTACCTTTGCACTATCCCTTTGAAGACATCTACACATGATTTTGTATGTTTGAAATTAAATAATAGAATAGTGAGCCTTAACCATACAATGATGATACGCCATTGATTTAATGTCGCCATTTATTTATTTCATTCTGAGGACGAACCTAAAATGTTAAATGGGTATGTCAGTATTATTCCAAAAAAGTAAAAATTAAAATTTCATGATAATCATGACTCTTAGTCGTATACAAATGCATTGAGGGTAAGATTCGCAATTTCTACGTTTGACGACCTATGTAAGGTTAAGGGCACTATTCTAGTGCATTAGAGCTCAATAATTATAATGCCGTGTCAGCCCAAGGGTGAATGATTGTCGACCCCATCACTGAACCACACTACTCTTGACCTTGCACGTCATCGATCAATACTGTGACGTAGTAACCCACTGACAGTCTGGAAAATACCAACACAGTGATAAATGACCCATTACACAACAATCTGTTTGGTTTTCACTGATTACTCGGCGCTTTTGTTAACAGTGAAATAATAGAACATATAATAGAATTCTGAACGACTATCATATGAAAGTTACGTATATAGATGACAGATATGATTCGCTATTAATAAAACACATACGTAAATATATTTGACGAGTGGTTTTCGGAGCTATACTTGTACGAAAATGTATATTATTTATCTGTTTTTAGGAGGAATGGAGCAACCAGAGATGCGATGCGCCCTGGAGATACAGACGCACATAATTTCCAAGAATACACTTACAAGAAAATCACGCCTTGTGATGTGTGCTCACAAGTTCTTAGAGGTGAGAAAAAAAAAACCTTATAAATTACGTTTTACCATGTTCAAAGCAATATAGCAATCTTCGAATGAAGAGAAGCCTAATGGCTTTTCTAATGAAAAGCGTATCTTGGAAATCATATCATATAATATCAGGTCTGTTCATAGCAAGAATGATACGTGTGGTGTGATAAGACAATGAAAGAATAAGTGTGTGAATAAGTCTGCGTTTTAAAAACTATAATACTCTACATACAGTATGCCAGGATCCACCGTTAGTTAGACGTACTTTAGAAAGGCTTGCCGTGTGGGCGCTTGTGGTCTGACATAAAGGAATGAACTTTACAAAAGTATGGTCTTATGGAAAGGCCCAGTCTTTGCGAGTAATCACGTGGCTCCAAAGGATTTTAGACAGACCTATATGAAGTTGGGTGTTGAATGAGTAAAGCGCTATGGTAACAACTGAAGCGTGTTTCTAGGGTACGGAGGATCATAAATTGTCGGGTTGATTTGGGACTTAATAAATCCAGCAAATTGGCCACTTAACAGTTTATCTTTCAATACAAGTGTGCGAGAGTAAAATATTCTTTAGGCAATCTCCGCTTATTGGGAGAGACGCCTTTCCCATTGTAACATTACAACTTGCAACCCAACAATCTTCTTAATCTAACTAACAGGAGGCATATTTAACCGATGCGTTTTTAAATTAGTTTTCAGAAGTAGCAACGTACTTTTGTTTGACCTAAGAAATAATTTCAATCTTATTTTCCATCAATTGAAGTCCATAAGCGGCAGTGGCCACTTACCGTCAGGCGGACTGTCTGCTCGTTTGCTACCTACCCAGTTACAAAAAAAAAATAAGCGTGCCTTCAGTAGGCATAAATATCAAGCCAGATCCTTTGAATACTTAGCAACAAAGGTTATATCTTAAATACAGACAAAATTACTAAAGTATTACCGATCCATCCAATTAAAATTAAGTGTTGTGATTTTCTCTAGATTAAATTATCCTTCTCTAATAAAATAGGTATAGTTTTGTTAAAGGTACTTGACCTAAGTTGAACCTTACATTAGTATTTTTATCTGTAATCCTCGTTTTGGTAATACGACAATCTTATAGTGGATGCCATCCTTCACATGGTACTTGAGAAAGGATATTTTTCTAAAATTGCGTATTAGAACTTCTCTCTACTATTCCCATACAGATTGGGGAATAGAGTTTAACGATTATTTTGACGACAGTTGGGTCCGACCTTTTGGTACGCTATAAGGCAACCACGCTTGAAGTTTGAGCTGGTTTTAATCTGTTAATGCTAGCAAATAGATGAAAGTTTTAATTTTCAAATAACACGGAAAAACGACATAACTGCCCGAGGAGCCAGAACAGGGTCATAACCGTCCATGGACAACTGTATAACTACTTGAATGAATACTTTTTAATGAATTGCTGAGTTAATACTCAGGATTTATGTTCTATCGGAGGTCAGTACATATACCTAAGCCTTTATACTCCTAAGAACTTATTTACGCCATTACTGAACATTTAGATATCTTTTTCTTTAATTTCTTTATTGTCGTTTGTTATATTATTATCGAGTACTCCATTAAACGACTCTATCAAGTGAGGTTCATGACGTTATTTTTTCTCGGTTTGCCACTGCCTGGCACGTGTTTTCAGGCTAACATCAGTCAATCCTCTGTAAACAAAACAAGTCTGTGCCTAGTACGGTTGGTACCAATGTCAATGGGATTTTTGCTTTGAGCAACATTATGCCTCACTTTATGTCAAGCACGTTTGAAATGTTAGGTAGTCAACTACGCTTGCTTGAAAGTCTAAAACTTTATGCGCCAACTTTAAAAACACGAGTAAATTCCATTCAAAATCGTGTAGCCTAATAGAAAGGAAATTTCTTAAATAATGTTTGGTCTATTTCGTTATATTAAAAACGCTATAATAGTAACACACAAACTTTCTATATCAGACGAAGGATCTAATGATGAACACGTATTAAGACGGCTCAAGATTATTATTAGAACATTTAATGTGTGGAACCCAATGGCTGAACCCAAAGTTTGATATTGGTGGCGCAATTTGCAAAACTTTCGGGTCAGTACCTAGCAATTTAGGTCAACGAAATGTTATGTAGGGTTTAAAATAACGGCATTATAATGTGTATAACGAAGCCGCATACCAAGTTGTTGAAGAATGAAAACCCTAGACTTGGCGTTAACGCTTCATCACTTCGTATCAATGGATCGCAAACTTTGTAGTCTTTTACTCTTAAATAAGATAATAATTCGAAAATCGCAAGGTTTAAAAGGTTTCTCAAAACAAAACTACGCAATTAGATTATATTCGGTATCAAATTGTTTTAGCCGGAGGCGTCGCTGGCATAAATTAATCTTAGTGCTGACTTTGTTGTTCCCAAACTTGTTGTCAGTTTCCCCGAGAATAAAATCAAGTATTGCCACGGTAATATTTTAGGAAAAACTGTTACATTTAATTAAGTTGTTTAACTCCCACTCCCACAAATACCTTGTTGGGAGAAAGACGTCTACAAACCGAAGGAAACAAATGTAAATCAGAATTGATTTTATGGTACAAAGTTTTACTATTGCGAATGATGCAATTCTGAATTAGTTTCACTTAATTTTACATGACTTTCTACAATTTATATAACTTGTTACAGGCCACACTCGACAGGGTTTGCGCTGCCGACTATGCAAATTGAACGTGCATACTGACTGCATGCCACAAGTTGGGAAATGCCAGACCAAATCACGACTCCTGCGCAGGCAAAAGAGCACCTCCGAAATAGAAGCCCACAGGGTCCAAGAACTGCCTTACGATGAAGAGAGTAAGTTTGTCTTGAATTTTTCTTTTATTATTTTTTATAGTTTTCTATGCTAGTTTTAAATAAAAAGATGAAGGTATAAATTCGTATTTATCAATTACAAAAGCAAACTATTAAATTATTGTCACGCATACTGATATATTATACGTATAATACTTAAAGTGATGGCCTATAAGTTCCAGTGGAGCTTTAGTCTCGAATTTTTCTTCTTGTGATTTTGAAATTTTTATCTACTTTACCTTGAAAATTAAAATTATCTTAAATATTAACTAATATGATTATATGTATTTCTGTTCAACGCTGAGTATACTAAGTATGTTGGTAAGTTTTATGTATGGAATCCATGTATTGTGTCGTTTTCAGCATAATAAGTATGCGTCCTTTTAAAAACGTCTTGAATATTAATAATTTCTAATATCTATTATTCATGGGAATTATGGAAGAATTCTAAAACCTGCTTAGATTTTTTCGTACATAATTGTTAGCATAATTAATGTTTATGTAACCATAAGAATATATTATTTACGCATATTATTATACACATTAAATAAGCATTCCGCTTATATTTATATCAATTTACGACAAAAGTTGAGGCCATAGAATGAAGCTTGCCTGAATACACACTGAACTACGATAGCAACATTTGCACAATTAAGCACACAGTCCGAAGCTAAATTCACGTTGTTCAGGCACGGAGGACGGTTGGCTGCCAGGACAAAGACTCACCAGGATCTCTTTTAAGGGATCTGTGGAGTTCGATGATGATTTCGATAGCTACTATGATGAGGGTATAGTATAAGTCAGTCAGGAGTGACCCCGTGCATCCTTCCGAAGTCCGGCATTCGACAAAACTAACACATCGATTCTATCAGCAGACCTTATATAGTTTTACTTCCAGAATCACAACTAACAATAAAGAAAGCTCCCAATACGTGTTGAGTTCCATAATAAGCACACTTTAGTTACTGAGGTTGAATGTTAACGTTTCGCTCGATGCTCAGAGGAGGAAGTGGATCAGACCTACCAAGTTCTGAAGCGGGCCAACGAAATAGCGAAGCCGGGTGGAGGGGATTCGCGTGGGGGCCCCGTAGTGCGCGTGTCGGCGCCGGAGGAGCCCCCGCCCGCGCGCTCGCCGGCGCGCCCCTCCGCGGGGCTGGCGGTGGCGCCCCAGCAAATCTCCTCTAGCTCAGGTCTGGCGCCGCACCCGGCTCGCTGCTTCTCCGCTCGAGTCGCATAGGCCGCCGACCGTCGCCCGCGCCACGCGCCGTGCGACGGCCGACCGGCAGCTTTACTCAGATCACTCGTTTTCAGTAGTGTCGACTTTGCACGCATTCTTTAGTCGCGGGCGCAGGGCGGGGGCGGGGTGCGGTCGATACTGAGCGGTGCTTGTCGGTAGGCGCGGCGAGGCCCGACGGCGGCGTGCGGCGGCGACTCTTCGCCGGCGTCAAGAGTTTGTCCATGTGGGGTTCCAAGTCGCGCCGCGGCTCGCCGCAGCACCGATCCATTTCTCTACCGGAAAGTACGCGCCCACGGCCGGCGGCCGTAGCATCGCTCTCTGTCTCACAGCTGTTTCTGAGCTTTGTTTGTCCCGTCTTCGTACTGGGTTTCAGTGCCTCGTTTTCGTTGTGTGTTTTGTTTCTTATGATTTCTTTATTTTTATTTTGTGCGATAGCTGTGTTAGTTTAGATTCTAGGAATTACATAGATGAAGCTCGGCAAATACTCGTTAATTATAGATGCTTATTCCTCTCCCTCCATGATATGATTCACTTAATGAATGAAAAGAATGGATTTGCGAACCTTAAATTATCCGCATTCGACACCATTGTTAGTTTTATATTATTTTTGTTCCTTTATCATTTGTTTATTTTTTATGTTTATTTTATGTATATTATTTTATATTTATTTTGTTTTGTCCACGCGTTACTTTTGCAGAATCAGAGGAGACAACGACGCGACCTTTCGGACAGCCTTTATGTTTCATTAAGGAGAACGGAGATCCCCCGCCTTCGATTCTCAAGCCTACGGCAAGCGTTCGCAAGAAATGATTGATAATATGTAGCTTCACGGGAATAATCATTAATATCGACGTCTCGACAAGAGCACTGCATTAACGGCTACATCATCAGCCGCTTCTCGAATTTTATAACTACCCCGAAACGCCCCGCGTTCTGTGATATGTATATTGTTACTGTTTCAATAAAAATCGAAATTTAATCTTTTTGTTTCTGAATTCCCAAGAGTTGCACATATTTTGACCTTTTATGATTAATTTTAACGCCTTGCTCCTTGGGCGTTTGGATGAATGTAAGTGGTGCATGGCTTGATGCTGACGCGGAGTGTTCATAATCGCATGCGTATCTCTATGGCCGAATACCTTACGCCAATTTAATCTTTCGTTTGCAACCACGGATTTTCGATATTAACTTTGATAGTACCAAGTATTTTTCTTGTGATTCACGCCGAGCAAGTTAAGGGCAGAAAAATTAATCTTAAATGATTTAAGCCAGCTTTCCAGTTTTTTCCAAGAGCCTCTTCACAATTTACAATTCACAGACTTATTTTCCTTCCTCTGAAACATCAGAGCCGCATGGCCATTTGATTTGAGTTAGTATTGAAATATTTATAGATTAGTTCCTGTTTACTTTGTCCACACAGGTTCGATGAAGAACTCGAAGAGTGCCCAAATGTTGAGACAGGCAGACCGCACCAGTCCCTCACCTGGTACAAAAAATAAAATCGTTTATAAGCGAATCCCCGTAGATCCCAAATTGAGAGATTCGTTGCAATGATGAGCATTGTGAAGGCCGAATCAGTCATGTTCAAAGATACGCTGGTGTCGAGCTGCATTGTTTGTTAAAATTAGTTATCGAGCAATTTTGTAGCGAATCAGACTCATTAATGCAGCATCAGTTCTATAAACAATTCGTAGTTATATATTCCAGGTTTCTTAGTCACCTTTTACACTCACGTTCCTGTTCTGCATCCCTTTCTCTTTCAAATTAATACTGACTGTTTGATATATAGTTATATTTATTTGCAATGCTTACGCACTAGTAGAACTTAGTCTAATTAAGTATAAATTATATATAAAACAAATACAAGACATTTTTCCCAAAATTCACTTACTATAATATTAATTTAACTACCTTACTTTATATATGTGTAAGCTGTAATATTTTTATATTTACGAAAAATTTTGTGATAAGTGTCTATTTCTGTAATAATGATGGTATTTTGGATATTAGATAACATTACATTTGACATTAACTTAAATTATTGCAATAACATGGAGCTTGATTTATAAGCTTATTCTTAAGCTAAGTAATATATGTAGATGGTAAGATATAACA
>DWGW01002007.1:0-10320 GCA_018247775.1 Udranomia orcinus
GCTTTAATGTGTAACTGATTAGTGGAAGCTTTACTGATAAATGTAACTACTGTCAGTATCATTACGATGCCATATAACATTTTATGTTTCCTAAATAAAAATTATAAAAAAAAAATAAAAAAAAAGATAGCATAGTAACGGAAACATTTGCAAATCTACAATGTATTATTCATTAAATCCATTATATTAATGTGATAATAATGATGTCACATTCATGGAATTTATTCGTTTAAAAGCTCGTAGATATAGATACTATTCAATAAATAATTCCCAATTATACTTAGAATAGAATATTGGGTCAGGGGTTTCTTATTTCGTTGAAAGGTATTACTTATAAGGCTTCAGATGATTGAGGTTACTCCGTTCGTAAAACAGAATATAGAATAGTACGTATTCCTAATCGAATAACTGTTACCTACATTCGATGGCAAATGAGATTCAGTGTACTTGAAGATGCCTGTCATTCTTAACACTTTTATATAGTTTTTGTGAGGAACCACATACGTATAGTTAGTTATAAGTTGATTCAAAACTACAAATATTGAAGTTTCCTGTCTCGCAGAAATCACAAGTTGCAATTTCCATGCTCATTTTGAATTTGAATTTGAACTGAAAATTACAGATATCTTTCTTTTGTTTACACTGACAGCGCCATACGCCACTTAATTACAAATAATTTATGGCGATTTAAAGGCGCAAGACTGTTGCTGTGTATTTTGCCAAATCAACTTTATAAGCCAAACGTATTTATTATAAATAAAAGTTAAAAAAAAAAGAACTTCAAATAATTTCTTTTGCGTTCATTGTTATGTTTGGACTCGGTGCCAGCCAAAAAAAAAATGTTTTTCCTAATCAGTTCATAAATGACGAAGGTATGGAGTAACCTACATATAAAAAAAGTGTTGAATTGATAACCAACTCCTTTTTTGAAGTCTGTTAAAAATATCACAGTATTCACAATCGAACACTGCGCAGCCTTCGCACATAGTTTGCTAGCTATTAACCTACTTACATATCTCGATGTTCTGTTTCGAATATTCTTTATTCGTTGTTAATCGTACCAAATTTAATACTAAATTTAATTGTGGCTGGAATTATTTGTTTTCGCCGTCATTCATGAAACTTATAAAAGTAGATTGTTCTGTATCTCCATAAATTCATTATCATATATAAAATACGTTATAGTCTGTTCCAATCTTTTACAAGTTCCACTGAAACAGAAAAAATAAAAAGCGGTTTTGTCAAGTTTTTTAAGTCAATCTGAAAGGTATAAACTTTCCAGTGTGTTAAATGTATTTAAATACATTTTGTAATCCGTTTATACATTTTATATCTTTCGCAATACCAATGGTTAATTTATATATATTATTGAATTGGTATTAAACTTTGCCGCAAGATGAGCCAGCGACTCTAGCGATCTATAATATTGTAAACTCACGCCTAGTGGGAAATGATTTAATTAAATTCGAATTGCATCGACATCGTGATGTAGCAAAAGGTCTATTATGGATTATTTAAGTCTATTCGGCTTGTCATAGGTGGTAAATCCACTGATTTGATTCGTGCATCATGTTCTGTTTTCCTCTTTCCTCTTATTTAAATGACGACTCGATTTTTCTGCAGATTTTCCTTCCTGTGTTCATGAGCACATAACATGGTTTAAATTTTTTTTGATGCCTATCTCTATATATTATTCGTTTTTTGAAACTGATGTTCTTATAACGAATAATAACCACTAATATAAACCTTTAACGTTTTACTTCTATTTAAAAACATAATTTTATTTAAGTATTTTAATTTTTGTTTTAAATGAAGTATTTAAAAACTTGATTAAAATTAACGAATTGTGTAATAGTTCAGTTATGTACAAACACTTTTAAATACTAAAAATCAACTATTTATATCGAGTTTGCACGGCTATATACAGATCTATTCGAGGTATTTTATAGTTTCCCATGGTAGGAATGAAATACAACCGGTATGTAATGTATACGGAAAACAAATTACATTTCTCATAAAAATATCCATGTTATGTATAATAATAAAAAAAAAGTAAACTGCAATACTAACCAATTAAATAACGCTTCGCATTGCTTAAAATAGTTATTTTTGTACGCAATGATTTGATGTAATAGGTTATTTCATCACTCATGTTATTCAATATTTTGTTGTTGTGGCCGAATCAGCACTTACCGATGACTCCGCCATGCAGGTTAAGTATACTTGCAAATTGCAATATGCAAATGAATGCATTTAATTTTATATAACCGGTCGCAGGTAATCCTAAAATAACTAGACTAGGTACTTATTTCTTTACGTTTTCCTTAACGTTGCTCCAGAAATGAAAGAATAATATTTTAAAATTCTAGAATCTCTCTTCTCAAAAACAGCCACACATATTCACTTGTTATTATGTGGTGTATTATATTCTACCTGAAGTCAATATCTTGCTCAGTACTACAGTATACCGTTATAATTATACCTACTATAAAACGTTAGCTGCCTTATTCATTTATTAACATTCAATTTAGCAACTCAATACTATTTGCATAGAAACAAGATAAGAAGTTTGAGTTCTTAATACAATTCAATAATACAATAGTGTAATTTAATAATACATTAATTAGCTATTCTATATTCACATATTACAGTAAGTGTACTCATAAGGTTATTTAAAAGCTTGTAACTGTTGTTACGGCTAAGAACACGCTAGATTACACCTCAGACGCCTTAGTGTCAGATGATAGAAACCCTATCTGCCACACCGCTACAGGTCAGGGATCCTTTACATTCGTACTACACAGTCCATATCCATAGCTACTCACAGTTGTATCACTTCTCATTGTCGTCTCGATGTCGTTAGTAAGCTGAAACTTAAAACTCTGCAAACATAACTAACATAACCGCAAATAACTCCGCAAACATTGGCATCGTTTGCTCTCGTGCGGATTTCGTGATATAAGCTAATCCTATTACAGCTTTATATTTGGACGATGATAGAGCATTTTGCTAATTGCATCTCAGAATTCACTGCGAACAAAAGTGGTCAAAAAATAGACTAAATAAACAAAAAACAAACTGCTAGAATCTTATACTGTTTGTTTTTTTTAACTCTGCGACTCCACTGACGATCATAATATTTATTCGATTATAAAATTCATATAAATAATGAATACTTCGCGTGGAAGTCTAAATAAAACGTATCTATCATTAATGTGTCGTGTATCTTACATACTGTAACAAACAAACGACCGTCGTGATTTCGTCACTGTGTTTCTGTATGCCTAACACTCGATTAAGGCTAACAGACATAACTTCCGTAATTAAATTCTACAATATAGAACCAAATGGGTATCTGTGAGCAACTACGAACTCTTGGTATTTTTACACTTCTAAATGAATTTGTAATAGCAAATTCATGTATTGCAATATCAATTGTTATGATAGAGTTACATAACTTCGATTTCTAGACAGTAAATAACTAGAACTCCGTATTATTTATTATGTCAATCTTTTTGTATAGCAAAAGAGCTGTTTCTACGAAAGATCTATTGCTTTGTTAAAAACAATTAAATGTTGGGTTCGCGTATGCTTTTTTCCAATGCTTCTAATTGTGACTTAAACAAGTATGTAACTTGTAACAAAATTTGTTTAAAGGTGTTATATATTATCTGTACGATACAGGTCAATTATATCTAAATAATAAATACTGGCGAATAGCTCGTAAGATATAATTTAGTCCTATTTTGAGGTAACATTCCTAAACAGAAATAACTGATGGATTGTAGCTATAACTTGATTCTGCCGTCATGTAAAAAATGTACGTAAAATAATTAGCGAGTAATTTGAAAGATATACGGATTTACATACACAAACGCTCTTCAGACCCGATATGGAAGATGTTTACAATACGCATCAAAGCCTTAGCTGGCCTTTACTATATAAGGAAGTAAACATTACATACTTACCTTTAGAAAACAACTCTATAAGAATTCTGAGAAGTGGCTAGTCCCGCACTGAGAGAATAAGGCTAACATAGGAAAAGTAGCTCTCCCGCGCAAGTAAAATATTTGCTCAAAACGTTTACACCATTACAATATTATTGAATATGTACTTCATAAAATAATAGTGTTTGTAATACGTAGGTAAATGTGCGAAATAATATTGTTATGAATAAGCAAACTTCATAAAAAAAATATTAATACGTATTAAATATGACATTCATGTAGCATGTCCAAGAAAAATTCCAACAAAAGGTAGTACATACACATAAATAATGATAATTTACAAATATTATTTATAGAAAAAATATTTGTGAGATTTATACTTACACATATAGAATCAAGAGTTTGAAAAGAAATATAAAAGTTAATGTCATGAAATTACTATCGTGACTGGTTCGTGCCGTTTACTTGAAGAGGATATAAAACTGTTACGTATGTTAGATAAAAAAAACATTAATTACGCTATTGTTTCAAGATTAATTTAACTTGCCTCGGCCCGCGACCGTGACAAGATAATTAATTGCAAAGCTGATATACATGTAGGTAGATACACGACGCTACATACATTAGAATTAAGCATATTTAGCAGAAAATAATGGCGTTTATGACTCTGAGCTATACTATTCACTGAAGTTTCCTGCAGCTCAGAGTCCATAAGGTGGTTTAAAACTGAGCACAGCGTGACGAAACGGAAACGGAGAGACACAAGAAGGTTGCAAAAGCTGTAAGCATACAGAGGTAACGATTGAAACCAGCTGGAACAATAGTGATGTTGGATCGCAGAGATTTTCTACCGTTTTAAATACTTATATAATTGTACAAATGTAGTCACACGACGCTACTGGAATAATCTACTTAATCTGTAACTGTCCTTATCGCAGTAATCTCTTTCGGTTAGTCAATGAACATTCATAGAAAACAATCATGTAACAATTATATTTTATAGATCTACAATATATACAATTATAATACAGTATCTGTCTATGGTTTAATTGTAGCTAGTACTCAAGAATCCCAACCACAGTTTTCTCTAATAACCCTTATTTTATAAGAGTTTGCACATTGTGTTATAAACATAACGGAAATCTTTAAACAAGTATGTTTCCGTACGATATTTCTTTAAACTTATAATATATTTTTTTTAAATACTCGGATTTGATCAAAACTAATAGATGTTATGTACGCTAACGGTTCTACATTTCAATGTCATATACGATCCTGCAAATGAAGTGAATCAATCATTCTCCACCCTGAAACGAACATAGTAAAGTCAAGGAACATAAACATTATTTTAATATACATAGATAAAGACCTGCATATTTTAGGTAGAATACTCTTTATTTGTATACCAGGTTGATAATTACATACAAAATTAGGGTCTCCAGCATGGTAGGTACACAAAAGGCGGCCTTATCGCTAATGCATAGGTAATGTAGTGTGTTAGAAAATGGGCCGTCAAAACTACTAATGCCAACTGAAGTGCAGTTCTTAACCAATTGCTAAAGACCCGGAGGCATCGCCACTTATCATCGCCATTCCCGGCTTATATAAAAGTTTTCTTGCTGCTGTGTTTTGATTTTGAAAGGGTAAGGGAGACACTTAATTGAAATGTTCCAACAAAGTCAACGAGGGTAGCAACGCAAGAAGGAACTTCAATCCTATCTTAGGCTCATTACAGGTGTCCATGAGCGGCAGTATCCACTGACCATCATGGACATGCTCGCTTGGTACCTCACAGTTATAAAAAAGACTAAACTCAAGGGCGCAAACTAACTCACTCACATGAATGACGCGAATGCGGGCGAGATTGCTGTAGAAATATATCAGCATGTCACTAAAAATGATAAAGGGCGACCATGAAATGACAGTTGTATCTATACTAGATAGTTTCATACATTTAACCGAATTTACCAATGTAACATCTCCACTTAACGGACTTTAAGAGACTTTTTTCTGTAGCTCGGCTATTTGACCATCAATTATGTGAATGACATTGCACTATTGAAGCGAAAGAGTAAACTGCTACTAAACTTTAAATTTGCACAATTTACCAACCATAATTATATCCTATTTATTAGGTACTAGAGATTCATAAGCACCTATAAGATCTCTAGCATTCAAAAGTCATTTAAATTCAAGTTTTTAGTATTATATAAAAATAATGAACACGCAGAACGCTACATAAATAAATTATAATAGAAATTGACCATGTCATTTTAGTTAATTGACAAAAATAATCTTAATTAACGCGTTCATTAGAAACGAATTTATAAAAATAAAATTTAGTTGTATAAAAACGATTCTTTGTTGATCTAACCTCATATTTGTGGTAACACGAAGAGCTACGCAACCACTATGTAGATAAAGAAACTTAATAGGTATTCATTCGAACACCTTGGAATTAATATTTATTGTGTTATCAATACCGTCTGCTTCATAAACCTAACCGACCCTCGCAAAAATGAATAAGGTTACTAGAAAATGGACTGGCAAAATATAAATTTATCACTGACTTATATAGTTTTAGTATTGTTCAATTATTTTTGGTTTGTTTGTTTATTAAAATACATTTTACGGTCAGAAACGGTCTTAAATATTTTGATTGATATGATAATATACTAAACACTTAATGTTTCGTTTTGTCTATGTGCTATATCTTATTCCAACTTCTTAGAAATATATTGTTAATGTGTAGTACCTATACACCTAACTAAGGCCTTGGTGCGAGGGCTTCCCGACTTAAAAAAAACTCTGCAGTAATAAATTCCGTCGAGTCTCGAACTTGGCATGGTTTTAATAGGTTGGCATGGTAACCTGGTAACCGTATGACATAACATACATAGGTTTAGAATGCCATTTGACGTCACGCCAATACGACGAAATCGTTGTGTCGTTAACATTTCCACATTATATTGGGGAAGTGATTAAATTCGAATAGACATGTCACTCGTTAACGAGGCGATAAAGTCTGGCGTAAATTGTGTGACGTCATTCGCGAAACTACAATCGCCAGGAGACGGGTGACGGTACCGGCCCCACGTTTCACCGTTAGTCACTTTCATTAAAGAACTATTATATTATACATTCACTTTTTTCGATCATATGCATTCACTTTTTTCGATTTTTAAAAATGTAAAAATCGAAATCGGTGCATATTACGATCTGAAATTGACTGTACGATTTGAATTTGAACGACCTATTAAATTAGTTCGTTCAAATTGTTAATAACACCACTGTTAAAGAGACTCAAATATATCAATGCAAAATTAAATTTACGACGTATTATATTCGAATTCAATATCTCTTAACTGTCACAGTAAATCGTAGTAATACAAAAATATCAACAGAAAGGAAGTTTCATACTTCATAATGGTGTAGCGTGTCTGAGTACAATTTACTAAAATCGTCCTTATTAAGTTAACTAGACAATTAATTGGTGGATATAAATCAGGAAATATAAGGTTTCCTTGAATGATGACATTGATTGGACCGATTTTTGTTGTCGAATGCCAGAATTAACTTCACATTTTTCACTCGTGTGCATTCACAGAACATATTTTATTTATGTCGCCTATGGAACCGTGTCATGGTCGTGGCAAGCGTACCTTCGGCTAAGATAAGATCGTAAATTTTATTCATATATTTTGTACATGCATGCAGGTAACTTCACATTAGTTAGCATCCTCATCATAACACTAAACAGACCTGTATTGAAACGTTTTGAATACTAAACCACACTTGAATATTTAAAAAAAACTGTTTTATGTTAACTTTAACAGTATTTTAATCATAATTACGGTAAAAATATTATTTATAAATATAATGTAATAAGAAATTCTATATTCAAAATATTGGGTGATTTGGCCGATCATCAGTTTTTAGTCCTTGTTTCTAGAGCATACTCGTAATTAAATTTTATTATTTTTAGTCCATTTAGTATATAAGAATTATCAAAAAAAAAAATCTTCTGATTTAAAAATATTTATTTTCTTTCAGGCACGGATGTATGTCCCATGAAATCTGTAGTGAGACGAATTGGCCAACAGCTGTTTACGGCGCTGAGTGGGAAGGGTCTGGCTATGCTGGTCAACCACGGTATCGCGGATGACAAGGTTTGTTATCAAATAATTCAGGCAGACATACATCTTTAAATCTAAAAATCCATGCCCCCCTCAAAATCTTAACCCACACATGCAAATTTTTATAAACCAATATTTCGATAAAAAGAACAAATGACGCAAACTGTCAGCTATGTTAACCAACCTCTATAAGTAAGGTAACAAGTCGTACAATTCGTGCATTAGCTATATAAATTTCTGAAAACGACAGATCACCCTATTATTTAACCAACGAGAGCGCGGACGAGTCTGAGTTTAAATAAAAATTGCCTATATACGAGTATACTAGTAATGAGATGTAATAAATATACGCACATTAAACTTTTTTTTTGGCGGAGGGGCGTGCGTTTTTAAACTGGAAGATCTAGCCTGGTCTGCCTTCTGTTTCTTTTTAAAAATTATCATTCATATGTTTTATAGGTAGGTATAGGAATGGCGAGTAGTTTATAAACTCTCATAAAAACAAATTACGGTTGGGTTTAATTAACTTAATTTATATGTACACCGGTAGGATTTCGTCTGGTTTATAACCAAGTTTATAGTTTAATATCTGCGACACACGCACGCGCCTCTTAATTGAATCATATTACATTAATGTAATTTTTTGTACCTATGTAAATTATCAACATTTTTTCTTATAATAATCTTTATTTACTTACAAGCTAAGACACCACGTAAAAGATTTTTCCATTTATATTATAATACTTATTCTCTTATTTAATAGCCCCAAGATTGACTGAAGATAATACAATTTTCCTTTGCCCCATACATTTGAACTGTAAAACTAATTATATAATCAATTTCTACAGAGGAATGAGGTGGTGTCCTCGATAACAAATTATGCATATAATTATAATGAGATTTTTTTATCTGTTTTCATAACAATGATGTTAATTAGTTTTCTTCGTTATAACATTATCTTTAATTATTCCAGCTAAAAGCTATCTATGCGGACTTGGATAACTTCTGCGCGCTGCCGGAGGGCTGCCAAGCGCAGTATCTCTGCAATCCTGTCAGCAACCATGGATACATGCGTCCAGGCATGGAACAGTTCGATAGCACCAAGAAGGTAAAGAAGCATTTACTTTTTTCTCACATCTGAAAATTGTTCCTTCCGAGTCCATACGAGTTACGAATCCAGACAGGATTTATTCTAAAATATAAGAAATTTATATCAAAAAATACCGGGTTACAAATATCAAGCAAAAACTGCCGAAAAAATTAACGTGTTGCTAATTTACATTCATATTGAACACGCAGTAACAAAGTAAACGTCTCATTAAATGAAAAAATACATTACTAATGCAAAAAAAAGAAGTGCCATATTTATTTGTAACTATGAAAATGTGTCTACCTTCAAAAATGTCTTCACTATTCATCGTACGTCCTAATATTCATAAATCGTACCAATATACCACTGTGACCAATTGCAGGAGCTGCGGCACTCGTTCAACATCACGACACTGTCCGCTGCGGCGATGCCGGCGCAGGAGGAGGTCCCGGAGTTCACGCAGCACGCGGTGCCGCTCGCGCACGACCTCACCAACCTGTCGCGCATGCTGCTGCAGGCCCTCGCTTATGCTTTCGGTAAAGACATAACCAGCGCCTCATTAACCATATGGCAAGAGTAGCAAATGCTACGGGCCTCCCGCATTTGGGGGAGACGCACAACCACCAGTTTACTGGCCATAAAAAAGTATCGGCCAACACCTACATTCCTATGTTTTTTTCTGGACTGGACGTAGAAATCCCATTCTTACCACCTCGAACCCGGAAACATCTTTTCGCCATCGTTATATATATAGGGTGACATGGTAAACAGTGAACCACTAAAACTTTAAACATCTATAATTCCACCGTATGTGAATGTATTTAATAGCTATTGACATTAGACGAAAGGAAATTTATTAAACATGTGTTTTGCATATCGAATTCAGCACCAATTCTAATAGTTTATTGGTAATATTGATTTTTTTAAAAGATGGCGAATGGTTCACTGTGTACCAGTATAAGTACACAGTGAATCGGGAGGTTAGTCGACAGTGGACCAGTGTGTATATAGTAAACTATCACTTTAATTACCTACCTTTATGGCATATTTAAAATGTTATTATTGTTATAGTTTATTGATATAACTATTGTTAAATAAAACTATAGTGACGTAATATTAAATAATTTGCTTATATATTTGTATTCGT
>DWGW01002008.1:0-10318 GCA_018247775.1 Udranomia orcinus
AAGTGTGTATGCACGTTTGGGTTTATGAGTGACGGGAGGCATACAATTGTCTTATGAATATGAAATAAATTATTGTATATTGTTGTAATAATAATCATGACCAAGTCCATACTAATTTTTTGACTTTTGAAGTTCATCGAATGAAAAATTTTCCCTCCTTTAAGCATTAATACTTAAGGGAGAAAATATATTTATTAAATGAGGAAAAGTTTACCTAACAACATAAAGAGAGAAAAATAACATAACACATATTTGTTTCATTGAGGTATTTTTTATTTTATATTAATCGTGTATTATAATTTAAAATATTTTAATTAAATTTAATTACAATGCTATTACAATCTAAGCGACAATAGCCTAATGGGTAGTGTGTCGGACTTACGATCGAGGTCGTGGGTTCGATCCGCACTCCCCCATTGCACTATTGACGTGAACCCACTCCTAACACAAGCCTTCGAGGTTAGTGGGAGGCGTTAACAAAATTACTAGTATGTATTGACATGCTAGTAATTAAAAAAAAAAGTATAAGCAACGTTTGTAACTACCCTAAAGTATAGAAGTAACATTACGTATGTATGCGTAGGTATTGCGTATACGTTGTACGTTGCGCACGAAACTTTCATCCACTAACTTCTTTATTCAATTAGGAGGAAAAATTACTTCGGGCCCGATAAATCACTCTAAACTGCCGGTGCTTTATATATTTATGTTAAACGCCCCTAACTGCGTATACTGAGATCCTCACTTTTATTCGGTGCTGGCAGAGGAAGAGCGAAAATGTATCCAATTTATATTTGAGTTTCAGGTTCCTAAGCATCTTCGTTTGTCTCTTACAACTTTCGATTAATTTAAAATTATATATTCATCATTCCTTTACTGTCAAATTCTTTGCTCTTAACAGTCTTCACAAGAAGAACACGCGCTCTTTTGTAAATCATACAGGATCTACAAAAATAAGCACTTTTTACATTATGGCTCTAATAGGCAGCGATTGATACCAATATTATAAATCTTTAAATCTTATGAGCATACGAATAACCAACACATAACTGTTATCTTCTGTGAACGAAAATAAAAATGTTAATATGTGAATTATCAAATATTTCTATGAAAATTGTCTCAGATATGATATTATAAATATATTCAATTACTTCGGAAGACGACTCCCAATTATACTTCCACCGCTGGCTTATTCGGGCCAAACAAAAGAAATGTTCCTGTTTTTAATACAAAAGTTGTCGAAAAAACGCCAAAAGGAACGAAGAGGACAAGTGTAATTCCGTTACAAGATTTCGGATCGTCTAATTTTGTACACAAAAAATGAAATCTTTTCCCTCAGGGCTTGCCCTCTGATTTTTAGGATTCCACGCCCTATACCGTGATTCCTTACATCTCTGTTTACCCGAAAATAACGTAAGACTTCGATGTAATTACCTCTTTATAACAGAGCTGTTGGCATTTGTTTTGTCAACAGTGATCTTATCTTTATTTCCCGTTTTTCAAACAGTAGAAAATGAATTACAGGAATTAGATGAAGTCAGTGTTAATACGGCACATTTATTACGTCAGTAACAAAAAAATCGACATCCAATCGACAACTTTTAGATTAATTCGTAGAAATTAATTTATCTCAAAAGCTTCGAGCCGTCATAGATATCCTGAACGATCAGCAAATGGCATTCCATTCAAACGCCATAGCCAGGGATATTTGCATTAGCGTTTATACTCGGGACATTTCAAAGGCGGCACTCCTTGGTCGTATTTTTAAGCTGCATATTGCATAGAGATCTCGGCGACAAGCCAGGCCGGAGCTAATGGACTAAGCCACTTGGGACTTTTAACGATCTTTACTTAGAGCTAATGTTGCTTTACAAAATGCTGCCTCGCAAATGGGTCCGCTGAAACAGCGTTAGGTGATATACTAATAGGGACTTTTGTACTTTCTATGCTTACATTATGTTTGTCCACTTCTTAATACTAAACATTTTACATGAGTTTAATTTTGGGATTTTCTCTATAGCATAGAACTATTTGTGACTGTGCTATATCATCACCGAGTTTATTATTATTCGCACTTATCATATCATGTACTCTAAGGAAAATATTGTACAAAAATCAATTGTGATTCTAACATGCATGAAATACATAAAAATATCAGTCAGACCCAGCCGTCGCTAACCGTCTAAGGTCGCTAATTTTCTTGATTGTATTTAATCTATACAAGTCAACAACCATACTAGTCATAGAGGTATAATGCTAGTTGACTTGTATACGTGGTGTAAATGACAGCCTACCGAATATTAAAAATATGGATTCCTGACACGATTCTGGTGCTTATGGCGTTGGAATCTATCACCGCTTTTCCCTCGGCTTTTTCAATTTTTTACGATTTTTTTTACAGATTTTGGTAGTATTTCGATACTACTGTACAATGCAACATGAATATTGAAAAATCATCATATTATTGATTTTCACGAATAACAGCAATTAAAAGAAAATTACGTATAAATTGGCTGTCAGCGACACATTGCGAGCTCAAAAATGACCAACTTGGAAACCAATCATTTCCTGATAAAATTGTTGAATTAATCTTTGTGAATTTAGTGTCACAAATCTACCATTGTAGACTTCGGTACGCTGTGATTTACACCCTGTAGATTGATTGGTATACAGGGACACGCGTGATTCGCGTGATTTGATCTTACATCTGATGAAAATGTTATCAATTTCCAGGGATCGATAAAATTTTAGTTTGAATTTACTTAGCTGTATTTTACTTAGCATATGGTGACCTACACGCTTGTTTAATGTTATTATAACATGTTCACGATAATCTGGAAAAGAAAATTTATAATTGCGCCCGATAGCGCTATCTACCGTCGAGATTTCTTGTTGTATATTGTTGTTGAGCTCATTACTACATAATTTGACGAAAAAAAGTTTAATATTTCTCTAGCTTATTAAACGGCAAGCAAAACCGCAAAACCGAACCAGTAGATCCATATACGCTTCAGAGAATTCCGAACTCGCTCGTAAGTTGGAAATTTTATATTTATGCACCAAGTTGGTGTTTTGAAGCGATTTTATGGAGATGCGTTTATTTTGTTTGATACTTTGTTGTTCCGAATCTTGCTCCGCCCGAGACTTACCTGAAACAGATAGAAAGAAGTTTTAGAAGAATTTATTGCAACAGATTTAAATGTTTGTGGGTGAAGTTTGTCGTGTTTTCCACTAACGTTAGATGTATGAAAGGAGCACACTGAAGTTAATGGTGGAAGCGACTTGGGTGCTGGGAATTTATTTTTATCTGAGTATGTGTATTCAGAAACTGAATACGAAAATAAGTCAGATGTATTCTAAAATTTGAAAAACAAATCTAACAATTACATTGAATATTATCTGATACCCGCAACTTTGGCGAGGGAAAACATCATAAAGGTTGGAAGCATAAAACGTACATAATAACACGCATAAGAACAGTTGTGTCTTAAAACTTTAATTTTAACTCAATATTAATTGAAGATATTGCAATGTTGTTAGATAAGAGCAAAGTGCTTTAGATCTCCGATTTCCGGTGCTTTGTATGATGCGTGAACGACAGCAGATTAGCTATTAGCTTAATCATGTAATGTAATAAGGAGATTTCCAATTAGGGAGATACATTGGCCCGTTGTAAAGCCACGTAGTCCGCCTATTTAACATATCATCTTTGAGCACGGAACTATTAACTTAACATTGATAAGACCAACATCTAAGCACTGACAGTACAAGTTTTGCCCGAACCCCGTTCGGACTCAATTTGCAGTTGAACTTCGTGTATAGAGCGAAGTTTCAAAACTATTGCCGGGTTTGGACACATGTGGGTATCGACTAATGACATATGTATTTGAGTTAGAGTACGTGTTAGATATTTTGTATGTGACACACGGAAACATACGGAAAATCTTATTGAAGAAAATGCTAATTATAATGACCATTTTTAGCATTTTAAGATTAAATCCGAATTAGACACAAATTTTCAGCTATAACGAAAGTCTGTCTCTTAAGATTAATATCCTTATTTCTAAATCATGTTCGCATAAAAAAATAGTTATCGTTTGGGATAGAAAATTTATCAAAAGATTTATTAACATCTTGAATTTACTGATCGGTCAATGATAACAGTTTCAATTATAATCATTGATTTTAACGACATAAGTTGCTTCGCTTTAGTGGTCTTATAAGAAGATGCTTCCAATTTTACAACATATTCACGATGTGTTAAGAAAGCAAACATTGACTGTAAGTTATGTTGCCGAATGCAGTCTGGACTTTGCAATCGAACTTCATCTATACAGCAAAGTTCTACAAGTATTGCAACTATTGCGGAACCGTATGTGAGAGTGTTGATGCTACGTGTGTGACTTTTAACGTTAATTTTGAAAGCAATACTTGTTTCTATTTGGTTTTAATATAATTTAACATGTTTTAAAATATTCACCTCTTAGTTTAATGGAGTTATTGAGAGAAAAAAGTAAATTTAAACTATGGTTAAACGATTACATCTATATCTATAACGCAATCGTATACAATCATTACACAATTCCATTGTTGAAAGTTATAAAAAACTTAAATACGAAATATTTTATGAAATAAACAACAACAATATTATGATGCTTACTTGCTGTACTTGTTGTCAACCAAGGAAAGAAGCTAATATTAAAACCACTCCTCCAAACCTCAAAGGCTTAAAGAAAACTAAAAGGACATCTCTTTGACATGCATATTCCACCTAAAGTCGACCACAAAGATTACGAAGTTTAAGTCCAAAATTAAAAACAGGGTGCTCAGCGCTCGCTCAAAGCGTGTGGAATTTTTAATGATGCTTATGCAAATGGAGGACCCTTGAGGGCCCTATCAATTTGCATCTTGTCATACATCCCTCGCACGTAAAGGCTGCACGAGGTGGGACTAACCGGGTCTAGTTACGTATAGTCACAACATAATACTTTTACGAATGCCGTCGGTGTGCCGCAGGGGACTGTTTTGTGTCCATTACTAAATTAAATGTATTTTTATTAACCAACCTGGGATTAAATGAGGGTAATTTTAAAAATGTTATGTGGTTTATTGGTACACAAAAGGTATTTAGGAATGAGTAATACACATATTAGTATAAAGTAAGTTTCATGCACCTATTTTTATTTAAAACGCTACATTTATTTGTACTATAGAATAGTACAAGTACAGATTATTTTAGCTATTAAAATATTATCGGCATCCCGCAATAAGATAGCCCAAAGCTGCCCCTAGAACGGTTTTATTTGCATTTGACGTCAACAATCCAGCAATATCTCGAGAAATTATTAATATGTGGTGAACGCGTTTCAGCGTTATGGGAGTATGGCGTTATGGCAGAATGGAAGATTGGCGTTAGGGCGGTATTTGCCCCCATTCTTTGCGTAAGCCTCGAGCTATTCTATCTTCGTGTTATATAGCGATGCATACATAGGATATCGATAGCATGCATTGTACGAATTTCTGGTGTGCCTCATACCTTATTAAATGGGCGATGTTGATGAAACCATTATTCTGGTCGATTACATGTGACAGTGGGATAATTGTAGGTTACAAAGAAGTTATAGTGATGACGACAGTTGTGATGGTGGAGAACATATAGATAATGAAGACACGGTTGGAAATGATAATGATGATAATAATAATATAGATGCTAATTTAGACGTTGCTACGATTCAACTTATACACGATCTAAATGCAGGAAAAATGGAAATGGCAACGTGAACGAAAAAGCTTACTATAATAAAAAAACAAAATCATGGCCAAATAATAGATATTGTTATGCATAACAAATAACTTTATCAATGTATTAATGAATTTACAAATTTATCGTAAACCGAAACAATAAAGACAGCCACCCCAATTTTACAAGAATTACCCAAATTGACTATTCCCGATCGCGTGTAACCTAAAGTGCATCAGCGGATTCGAACCGCGCCCATCCATTCGGACCGGATAGGTGCGGTCCCGGCTCACGAGTTAACAGCTTAGTAAAATTACATCGCATCATTGTATTGGTCTGCAGAATTACCTGCTCATAATTCAGACAAATGAAAACCTTATTTGAAACCTACTGAAAAGAACTTCTCTAGACAAAAATGACGAAGGATAGTGTGTTCACCTCATTCGATATTTAAGATACGATTTATGTATATTAAGTAGATTAATATTACTATTTTCTTAAATGTTTAAAAGTAATAGCAATTAAGCGTGTTCACGGCTAAACCGAAATTCGTTTGGAATATCGCCATACAAAATAACTTATACTATAACACTTAATATAAAAGAATATAAATATATTCATACCATAGAACATAGAATATAAAAACGTGTTCAATTCGAGAGGATATTAGTTTAGAATCGGATGATGAACATCTTGACTTTAATAATATTTACTTATACCTACGTATAAATTGACTAAAATTTAAATAACTTCCTATGTTTAATATTAAACGCGTGCGTAACCTTACGGTTGTGTATAAAATATACGAGAATTTTATGACTTATAAAGTAATATGCGGTCACGACTTAATACCTTTAGTGGTAATTTCTTGTGCACGCTTTACTTGTTAGGGGAATGTTAAGCATTCAGTCCGTTTTAATGTTGATAACGGTTGTTGTTAACGGTTGTTCCAATGGGGATTGGAATCGTGGAAAACCTAATTACCAATTTTTAAGATGCTAGGACATCCCCCGTTCGACTCATGTACATCTAATTCTGCCTATAACAGCAGCATTCTTGTTGCTGTGCTCTGGTTTGAAGAGTGTGATATGGAAGAGACCTTATCGAGCAGTTCCAATTTAGTCGTTAACCCCTGACGACTAAATTCTAACTGCTTGCAAAGCAAAGAACTTGTAGTTAACCTAAGAAGCACTTCGATCCTGTCTTGGGATGATCATAGATGTCCATGTGGAGCTTTGACCACTTAATATCAGATGGATTTCTTTAGTTTCTGTGTCCCACTATTGAAAGATACTTAGAACTAAGAAAATAATTTAGATTTAAACATTGTAATATTTTAAAACTAGCGGGTTCATTGTACAATACACCATGTATCAACATTTCGTTCTAATAGTTAAAAGTACTGAAACCATTAAATAAAATAATTAATTAAACGTTCGTTTGCTACTTTTAAGGACAAAATTGGAAAGGATCGGTTGAATGTCTCCCTTTCCATCCTTTAAATCAGATCACAAGATCACAAGAGCACAAACACTGTTGTTGTAAAACAGAAATTGGCAAAGCGATGATGCTTCCGAAGTAAAACAATGCTTTACCAACTTCCAATTAACCATTACCGATTTCAAGATAACCGATACGAAAATTCGATGCGTGCTCGGTAACTCGAACTCTCCTCCACAAAACCCTGCAAACTTGCACTCATACAAACTTGCACTCATACAAAATTGCATTCGGCACGTCACAGGCTCTTTTACAAAGAAATACTTCCTCGGGACTGTAATAGGCTGTTACTTTTCTTTTACTTTTTACTTTTATTCTCTTCAGGCGGACAATAGCTGTCGGGGTTAAAGCCATGCAGATGAAGTTATCTCTTTGATGTTAAAAGTTTTTCTGCCATTTGTATACATTACTGTCGCTGTTTAATTTTATTTCTCTAAGTTGAAAACGCTATTCACAGCCAAGTGCATTTTGTTGGGCAATTGCTTAACGGGAAATGTTTTTCGAGCCTATCTTTACGCTTCGTAAATACACTAGATTATTTTAAGAGATGTGGTTGTAATATCATATTTAAAGGTTTCTTTGGGTTTATATTTTTGATTATTGAACTATCAAGAAAAATAAGTAAATAAAGTATTTTGCATTTTGAAACATTGCTTTGGGAATCATTCGAGACTTTGCAAATTCTATATATCCGTAAAACTACTTCTCTGAAAGAACTTCTCTAAACGATAGGATCTTACCTATTTCCTATCTATTTCCATTATCATATCATTATGGGAAATTTATAAATGCTTTAATAAGTATACTATTTAAGGTCTTAGGAGATTTCAAGTATTTTCAAATTTCATTTACAAAAGCACAGAGAAAAACAAACGTAAGATGTAAGTATGTATTAAGAAGTTATATTAAGGCGTATCCTGAAATTTATTTTAAGTTACGTTAAGTTAACTTAGTAGTAGTGTTCAGATTATATTTTTTTTATAACTAAACATATCGAGTGGCAATAGCCCAATGGGTAGTGTATCGGACTTACGATCGAGAGGTCGTAGGTTCGATCCCCACTTCCCCGAAGCACTATTGATGTGAACTAACTCCTAGCACAAGCCTTTGATCTTAGCTGGAGGGGTTATTAAAATTACTAGTATGTATTGATATGTTAGTTATTAAAAAAATAGTAACGATTGAATGCTTACACTTACTTACGGAGTGTGGTTATTTCACACTAACGCAAAAACCACACGCTGACTACTACTAGATACAAAATTTCCTTATTTTGCAATTCTGACAAAAATGTTCCGAAAGTTTGATAGTAAAATCTAGAAACGGATATAAAATGTATAACAGAATAGACGAATAAAATTTGATACCTAACTGCAATACATGCATAGCGCGGTTGGCGAAAAGGCTTCTGGGAGATAAAAATTACATTACATTTAACCGCTAGCGATATTGAATATTATGAATATTGCGAATATTGTTGGAACCGGACGAATATTAAATATTCTGATCCGTTTCAACATCGCCCCGCTGGTATACGTAGCGTTATTTAAATAATGTTATTACGTTATTTTGATGCAATTTCTTTATTAAGTCAGCGTGGCTTATAAATAAAATGCACTGCGATGGAAGATGGAAGATATATCTTTATTGGCATATCGCTCACGCTCCCTCATATAACTTATGCATCCAACTTATATAGCTGAATATAGCCTAGCTATAAACCAACACACCCCAACCCCACTTACTTACTGACCATACTTAACCCCACTTACTTATCATACTTGCCACCAAAGCAGAGCACCATCCGGGTTAATTCGAAAGAATTAAGTTCACAATTCCACTGATCTAAAGTATTTCTGTCAAATAAAGAATTGTAGACAGCTATAATAAAAAAATACAATTTATATCTATACGGAGAATTAAGCCTCATAGATCTGGTACTTGTTCAACTTCACCATATAGCGTTTTGTATCTGTTATTTACCTATATCTTTTGTATGTACTTATTCGTATATTTTTGTCTATTAGGATATATTCAGTTGTATATAAGTCCAGTTTTCTAGCGTTAATTTAATAAAAACGTCATGTCGGCAAATAACAGGCGAATAGGTATTGATTAGAGCCGTGAGTTATAGATCTTTGTATGCCACAAGTCATAGGATGAAGCAGGTTGCGAAGAGTAGAGTCAAGTCAGAACTTATACGGGCATGTACGAGTATAGAATATTTCAATTGAAAATAAATGACATGGAAGATGTCTAAGAGAATAAAGGTATTCTCTTTATAGTCTTTATTAAAGAATCTGATCCAAAAAAAAATTCTTACATTATTTTATGCTTGTCTATTTGTGCACGGGACAAGATTGAGGCAGTACGAAGTGCGCCGGGTCAGCTACTATTCTAAAACGTATTTTTCTCAATCCGAGTTTATTTTAATTCTTAAAAAACATTAAATCCTCGTTTTGTAGGAGAACAGTTCAAGTTTAGCTACGAAGAGGTTTAGTTAGTTATCCAACTTTTACTCGAGCGAAGCGGGCGAGTTACTAATAGTACTAATGTTTATTAGAAGTTCTAATAAACATTATTCTTAGGAATAGGTCCTAATTTAGGACCTCTTTGTGTTATAAACTTACATTTCCCGGAAGGTCGTCAAAGAACCTCAAATAGATTCGAAAACAAATCAAGTATTTAAAAAGTCACATACATTTTAACAATATATCATTGCTTATAAATTAATGGATCACATACCAACGTTGTAATTTTATCGCGAGAACACGTTAAATTTTCTTATTTGCAGTGCAGTGCGAATCACTGAATTTAACGTAATAAAAGTTACGATAAGAAAAAAATATCCATAATTATTATTAGTATTTTTATGAAACGAAAATATGAGCGACTCTGGTCATATGTTTTATTAAAACTAATTTTAGACAATTCTTATTCGTGCCCCTTACGTTTATAAGCAGCGATATTTGATGTGTATTGAAATATCGCTGCTTATAAACTGCTATATGCTTATAAATCGCTAAGTTCGTAACTTGCGCCCCACAAACACGAGCACGGGCGCGGCGTATCTACGGC
>DWGW01002009.1:0-10318 GCA_018247775.1 Udranomia orcinus
ATGTATGTTGGCACGAAATGTTTAAATAACAACCGAGAAGGACGGGCCGGGTCGTAACTTCGCTTTAATGGCTTAAAACATAAATTTACTTAAACTTTAAAATTAAAATTGCGGATAAATATGATTTTAAGTTCATCTATCTCTATCCTAAGATTAACACTGATTGAATTGGAGGTTAATTTGTTTTTTCCTATTCGTTTATCCCTCGATGTTGAGGTTTATTTTAGATGTCACATTGAAATAAAGCCGGAGAATAAAATATAATATTTCCACGTGTAATTTCAGAACAGTTCTCGTACCAATAATGACGAGAGTCGTATTACAAATGTTTTATGTGCTCCCAGAATGTAGCCGTAACAGTAAAGTGATCTTAATACTGCGTAAACCTTTTACCATTGTGGAGACATGTGTGATAATAAGGAACCGAAGAGCACTTTTACTATGAAGTCCATAAACATAATACACTTTGAAATGCTGCAATAATGCGACGTTATGTCGACAAATGCGTCACGTGTGAAATGGTGGATTAAGTCCATAGGTGTGAACATCAATTGCATGATTAGACCATAAAATTAGCTTCGACTAAATTGACATTTCCGCCTTAATCGGCGAAGGGAGGATCGAACTTATTTTCAAATGACCACCTGTCACCCGAGGGCACAATAGACGGCATTGTGGTGGCGAGCTGCGGGACGTGGACACATGTACAAGAGTGTAAAACTCAATTACAGTGGGTGGGTTCACTTTAAATCGCCGTCTCGCCCCTCGTACAAGAAAAATATTTTTTATGCATTGCGGTGTTCATGCACCCTCATCAGTTCTTTGTGTCACTACCCGGGCCCTGTTCGCAAAATACTCTACAATACTGTTCTAGAATACAGCAGACTTCCACTGTTGGAAGGTGATATTTGTTAAACAATACAATATAATATATAAATATAATAATAAATAAATGTGAATATTGATCTAAGTAAATATTACACAAACAAAATGGTCATTATTTTTTGGTCACATTGGATATGATTTAATAACATTTAAATGTGTATAGGGTACCGAATTGAATAGAAAATTATTACTAATTCATATTTGCTGATACTACCAAAAAAGTAAAAATATAAATAAAATAAAATAATTAAGGACACTCATAAGAAATATTACAAAGGATGTTGAAATTGAACAATAAGCATCTACTCAACAGCACGGACCCTTTTTTCCAATAGCTAAAATCGGCGCACACCTCCGCAAATCGTAATCCTCTTAGAAAACATTTCCAATTTAAAAAGAATTCTACCTCATCCCTTGAAGGAAGGCAAGCGTAAAAAATAAAAGGAAAAACTCAGTGATACCCACTACACACGAATATTGCGAGGTACATATAGACAACATGGTTTTACTGATCCCCTCTACTCGATTCTTTACAGGTCGCTTCTTCCGTCGGGAAAGCATCTATTGAAACTCCACTCAGGCCGTGTTAGCTACCTATTTAGTATAAAAAGGGTCGAGAATTTCTTGAGATCCTTTTTTATCCGAAGGTGGACCCACCCTGCTCGCTTGCCAATCACACCCACGGCCACACATCTTACATATAAGGCTACGTTACAAAGATTTAGTTATTTAGGTATTTCTGTACAAATATTTTGCAATATAAGTTTAATGTTGTCATAAATTAGTTTTATTTAAGACAAAGTTATTTTTGTAAAGTAACAATCTGGATATTGCAATCTTTAATTCTAACATAGAACGTACGACACGAACGTACGCAAACAAAAATATAATTTCCGACGCAAACTGTTTAAGTCAAGTAGCATACATAGAAAGTAGTTAAAATATACGAGTATATGTAATGGACGACTGATTTAATCGAAAGTCCGCGAGTGCTTCGCAATTGGATCACTCGAACGGTTGCGAGCAAGAACTTGGTCTCTGAAATGCACGTTTTTTTCTCTAAAATTTACTTATCCAAGGAATTAGATTTCAACTAGCGATGAGTGTCTTAAGACGAATATGTTTCAATAATTGTAGGCACGCTAACCTCATTTATTAGTACGTACGAGGGCTTCAAAGGACAACATTGTTATTTTAAAACTTTGATCATCGCGTAAGACCTTTTTATCAAATAATGTTATATATTATAGTCTATTCTTTTCACCAATGATATATGATAGAGAAATAATATACACATGGATTAAATTTTATGTCGTACCAAGGTAACGAATGGACATTTAGGACAAAAAAAGAAAATTTAGGCGTAATCTTAAAGAACTGGAAATCTGTTTATAAATTATATGAAGACAATCCAATGCCAGTTCGCTTCCTCTCGATGATAGAAGCCCACTCTAAGAATAAGAAATGGGAAATATAGTACAATCCGCATAAGACGACGGCGGAGGTGCCTGGGGAGCGGTTAACCCACGTTACATGACGCGCCCGGTGTAACTCCCTACGGAGGATTCCAACTTTCCACAAAGAAAATAGCAATCAAAATTTGATTTACCGCCACTCGCGGCCATACATCAACCACTCTAATCCGCGAACAGAGAAAACCTAAAATCTAAGGGGATCGGACGCCGATGTCGAATTGAAAATCCTAGTGGCGCAAGCCGTCTTAAATATTTATGAGAACGTAAAAAATCCCGAAACTCTATGAATAAATATAAAAGAAGATGGAATAATTTGAAATACGTACTGAAATATATAAACCCTACTACACACTTAATCTTGTATAAAACTCAATGCACAAATAATTAATACTATTGACATTTTATCTGTATCTATCACATCCCTACTGGTTGATTTGAATTATATCGCATTGCGGCGGACATTATCTTTAAATGATAGATAACTCTTAATATATCAACGGGAATCAATTAGATCATAAAATAAAGAATTATACATTTTACAATTCGTTAAATTACTTGTCGTTATCTTGCTACTAAGTTACCTTTTCATGTTCCTAATTTAGTGACATAGGTAATTATGATTAAAGTTTTCATCGATTATTTAAAACAACATACCAACATAATTATAATACAAAAAAATACAATTAAATAAATAAATACCCCCTCCAGATTCAGCGGATTGTATTGCTCAATATTCAGTGGCATATAAAACCGAATTGGACTTTTTGATCAGCCACAAGATATTCAACGCTACGTTCGGTATAACTTATACATAAAAAATGAGTTCGTCCCAAAGAATATGATGTTTATGAAACAAACCTACATCATATTTTTCGAATTCTAAATTAAGTCCAGTCGATACTTTATATATAATTATTTATTAACAAATAAAATTCCTAACGTTCGTTTGCACAACATAGCTAATCAAATAATAAGTAGGTATTACCTAATTAATTATGTAAATGGGTAGGTACAGACTACTACAGTTGACAGTACTATTGATACTCCGAATCAGAGATTCCTTGAATCAAACAATATGAAATAAACAAAATAATATCCTTATTATAGACATTCCAATATATCACATTTTTAATACTTTGTAATGTCGTTTCTTCACACGCTATATTAAAATTACCCCAACTCCCAATATAATAATTGTATAAAAGGATAGAGATGTGGCAATAAAACAAAATTACGCGGAAGAAACAAAACTAGTATCCCCCGTAGAGAGCGGCAATTTTGCATTGAAGATCGATCGGAGATCGGAGAGGGCTCGCGAGGAGGGACCGGTGAGGAATGTCGCATTAGGGAGTTTGCATGGGGTCACCGTAAGCCGTTTCCGATAAGGCCCCCCGGCGTTCGCTCGGACTTTCGGCATTTTCAGCTCAATACACGCTTATCTGCGTGCCACACCCGCCTGCAGCACACGTGAACTGAATAATGCATTCATCCTCTCCCCCAAATTGATATTATTTTTCTATAACTTCGATATAAATACGACAATTTTAAATAAAGTATTTCTGTACATAAATACACAAAAATGTAAACGGTGATTACGTATGTAGGTTGTATTTGAAGCACTTTTTTTTACAAAATTTCTTTTATAATAGCTCTCCCTTTACAAAGACTCATATCGCTAAAGATTTCTTGGGAGAGAAGAAATGGGGATTTTTTGGTTTCACAATTTGTATTTTTATTTATACTTAGATACCATGGCACTAAGATTTAAGCCCATATCAATATCTTTCAAAAACAGTTTTATATCTATCTATACTTTATAGATCTCTTTCGTTTTATCACTTTAAATTGAAATATACCTCAGTTGTAGATTCGTAATAAATATAACTCTGTTATAGATTTATAGGTATCTGACTATCTAGATCTGATCTCAAAAAGTTGAAAAGGTGCAGATATTTATTGGTAATCTTTAACTGTAACTTTAATAGTTAAAAATGTACATCAAGGTGAAGATGTACCTAATAATTTAGTGTAGACATAACCTACCTACATCTCTTCTAACTTTACATTATAAAGGTATTTGAATGTTATTCAGATAAAGCTAGCACCAGGTCAGTCCTCAATCGATTAAGCATCCTCACGCCACGTCAAGATTGAGATCTCGGAGAGCCGCTTCCACTCGGACTCCACATGATAAATAACAGTTTCCCCACTTTTTACGCGGCGAGGGTGTCACGCAAAAAAATGAATAAGGAAATTTACCTAATGGCCGCGTTTCTTTATTTTCTATGTCCATTGTCAGAGGACAATGCTATAATGGAGGGATGACGTGAGTGGACTGTGTCCAAGTCTAAGGAAGGTCTTTTTATTCTGCTCAATCTTTTGTACAACGTGCAGTAGGTATATAGATAAATACACGGATTTGTTTAAAAAATGAATGGCGTGTGTGATGGGATGTGGTGCTTTGACTCATTTAAACTTTTCTCTTATTAAGGTAAGTATATTGCAATATTAATGAACCATATTATTACAATACATTAATCTATACAAATACTAGCTGTTTTAGTATGGATTAATATAAATAAGTATACAGAATATAGAATTTAAGTAACATGATTTTTGTTCTTTACCACACATTACCACCAATAACACACTTATTTGGACGTGTAGTTTTAGAGATATTACGATATACACATACGAGTATGTATATGTATATGTAACGCGTGGTCGTGAAGTCGTTATATTATAAGAAGGTGGCGCGGGCCGTTTTTGAGCTGGACATACTTTTACAATGTACATTTATAATTATTATATGTATAAACGATATTATTGGAAAGCTTCATCTAATGTCGTTAAGCGGTTTCTGTGTGTAAGAGTAACGAACATCCTCACAATTTCGCATTAATAATGTTACTAAACGATACGAACAAACGATAAGTTTTCAAGTAAGTCGGAAAAAAATCTATCCTACTTAATATACCTATAACGCGGGCGATGCCACAGGTATTAAAAAATGTTGATAAATCTGTATAATACGTAAATCGAAGGTTTGTGCCAATTTGCTAATCCACGCGCGAGAAAATAATTAGTTCAATACAAAGTTAAAGAATACAAAAATTTAATTTTAGTGATACGCCAGCCCTACCATGACCACTACCGTCCTGTGGTTCCCGGTAGCGTATTAAGCCTATGCGACTAATAGCATATTATATCAATTGGTTTTGGACGATGTAGAGTGAGAAACCAGTAGAGGTTGCATATACAAACCGCGATGACAAAAAAAGGCCAGGCAAGGGGCCCCCATAAAATGTTGGTGTCGCCTCGCCACTGTTGGTTTGTTTTAATTTACACCAAATATAACAACAATACAATTTTTTTTTGTCTATACTCTACTTTACTCCAAAACTTCTACTGTCTGTCAGAAAGAATTGGTGAAATGTTCCAAGTACGCGTAGTCCGTAACCCTTGCTATATTGATAATCGGCGACCGGTGGTTCCATCTCACCCAGCCGCCAAGTTCAATATAACGATTGCAAACACAACCACTTTTCTATAGAAAAGTCATAAATCTAATAAACGCGCCGTTTTCATGATCCGACCTTGATCATCGTCACATTTAAAACTATTGAGAAGAGAGAATCTAACAAGCAAGAAAACAGGCTTAATTCTACTACTACAATTCAAAAAAAACTTCTGGATTTGACCTTTCATCACCATCAGACACATACACTAGTCTTTACTTATTTCTTAAATAAATTAAAATACTTTTTTATTTTACTAAGATAAATAAATCTAATAACGATCCAAAGACTATGAAACGCAAACTAAATAATTACTTTTTTTCTGCAATACTAACTTAATAACTATATGCTACAAAAAACTATTCTTTTGTAACATACAAATCTTGAAATAAATGAAATTGATATTATATTGAAAAACAAATTAAATGGCAATATTGGACAATTATTTGTTTTTTATCCATGTTTATTTGGTCAAGTATATGAACTCATACAATATTGCCTCTGAGAACCTTTTTACTTTCAGCACATATATTTGCAGTATAAGGGGGCAGTTTGTATTGTAATTTTGGTTTACATTATATGATATTAATTATCATTTTATTTCAATTATAACAATGATCTATAGATATACAGTGTATTACCAAGCAATAATAAGACAAACTTACCAATTGTTATATTAATAAATCCATTATGTAATTATTAAGGATGTCTTCGGGTAATTAAAAAAAATTACTGCACAAGAGGATCTTTTGTGAATACAGTAAGAATCGTTCAAAACCCTTGGAAGGTGAAATATTAAATTTTGAACACATCAGTATGCAACAAAGGACAAAAGGGTACTGAAGAATTGCCAAGCGGAGGAGCCACCGATTGCTTCCCGAGGTTTTCTCCGGACAAATAAATTCTAAACTTGCAAAAGACTACCCTGCTATTGGATAAAAAATCCCCATGCCGTTTGCGCCTGTGCTAAAAAATGAAAGGGTTAAAATACTTACCCCTTTAAATCACCACCCTTCATTTTGCATCCCTTTCTAACAACATTCTGTCTAAAACCTATTGATGACAATTTTATAACATGAATTGTGTTTACTATATTTGGGTAATGCGATAATATATATTCAGATACATCTTCTAAAATACAATATTATTTTAAAAAGCATCATACTTATCTGCTAATAAAATTTAATGTTGAGAAACGTTATAAGTAAAGATATGTTGCTTATAATTAATTATATTATAGAGCGATATATCAAAAAATAATAGCAAAAAATATTAAGTAATCGATTATACTAAGAAAACATTTTTTTTAACGTAGCAGAAGTAAAACTTTAAAAAAATATCTGTTTCCCGCGTCATCTACCTTTACTATCTTCGTTACGTTTCATTGTATTGTTTATTTCCTTCAGTCTGCTGTCAACTGTAACCTCGTTTAAATTATTAAAATACAATAATTGAATGCTTAAAATCGAAAATCGAATCGAACAATTATAAATTAATTTGTTTTTTTATTGCAGTTATTTTAACTTTCATTATGTTTTTATTAAGTTATGAACGCCTGAACTGCTACTATATAGATGGCAAGAACAGACGGAAAACGGAACGAAACAATAATACGTTTCGTTATACACTGTAAACAAGCTGTCAAAATATTCAAAATGAAAGTCTAATAAAAATTATTGAGATTGATGCACTACACCATAGTAAATAAATAATAGTTATTTAATTTTATGGGAATGTTATTAAGATTACTATTCATTTTTATTCACAACATTAAAAATGACGTCTATAAGTTTCAAATTGCCAAATTAACAAAAAAATGACAATGTCAGTATTATATCAAGTCAACGTCAAAAGTAACATTTTACAATTCTACACTGACAAATTAGTATCACAAGAATTTGGGATTTGACCTATATCCATGTAATTTAATAAAGATTATTGTATAAATAAAATAAAATTGGTATAAAAAATGACGCTATATCATTTCGGAAATTGTTTTGCATTAGTGTACGCGCCGTATCATATGGCATACAAGTTTTCTGGAATGTAAGTTTTAAAAAACAACATTACAGGTTATATTTGTAATGTATACAAGCTATTTTAATTTAATTCTATTTTTCAGATCAGAGTACGCCTCGTTCTCGAAATGCGTATATGCTGGCGGACTGTACATATTTACACAGCTTTGTAAAATGTTACTGCTCGCCACCTTCTTTCCAGATTCAGATAGCAGTCAAGTGCCCGGGGATTATAATGCCCTTTTCGTAAGTTACATTTCTATTATTAGCGGTCGCTTAGTTAACACGACATGAATGTGAAACTAACATTCTGTACCTATTAGGTTTATTGGGTACTTTGTGATATGCACATATCGGACGAACACAGCAAAGCTTCACTCCAATCCCTCATAATTTACTAGTAATTACATCACCACCTATCTCACAGCTGCATTATATGTTTTAGTTTGAAGCATGTAGTGATGCTGTAGACATAGGTGGACCCAGTGGTGGATTAAGACATTTACCATCAGTAGTTATCATACCAATATTATTATTTATTTGATGTCATTATTTACATAATAACATCTGTTTTTGTTAGATATATTGCAATAATAATAATAAAATGAACTATCAATGAATCATAATAAAGTAATTTAAAACATAATTAGGCCTAATTTGCATCCCCTAACCCTAAAATCTGCCACCCTAGGCTCGAGCCTACTTATCCGGCAGATAAGTATGGCGCTGGATGGACCCTTAAATAACCAGTACTAACTTAATCCATGGGGGTTATTTGGTTGTTATGTAAATATAGTAATTATATCTTTATTGCACAAAGTATTCGTAAATTAAACAATATTTTATTTTTCTGTAATTGATTATTGTAGTCTGATTGAGAAATGAAGAATCTTAAACTTTTTAAACTTAAGCTTATTTCATTTGTATATTTTCAGGAAGTCATGAAGTCTACTGTGGACTTTGCTGATCTCCTTGGACTCTACTTTGCACTCAACTCTATTCCTGGAAAAGGACATGCTAAGATTCTTACTGCTGCAATAGGCTGGGCTAGTGCAGAGGTATAAAATTATTTTAGTATTACCTACTAATGGTTGAATTACACTTCTATATTATTTTTATAACTTACATAATATACCTGCAATACGCTGGGCCACAATTTACTTTCTTACCCTCTCTTCCTATAACTGAATAAGGTGTAGAGCACATCCACCCTTCTCTAATGCATTTTGGTAGAAGAACTGTTTAGTGACCAACCAGTCAGTCAAATATTATCGAGCCCCTAAACAGTTTAACAACTACTATCTGCCGAAAACAACCTGGACCGTATGCTCACATGCACTCGGAAGCATGGAAATGTACATGAAAATACCAGTATTGGACAGACCCAGTTACTGACCATGCCCAATGTAGCTTAACAATTGCATCGGATCCACACTAGCTGCTGGCTTGTGCGCTTCCACTGCAACACTACTGCTACAAATACATCAGTCTGGAGGAGATCCTCCTACTCACAACTCTATGAAGACTACTCACGTCTTAATTTATTGTGATGTGACTGAACATGTGTGAAAATTGAAATGCATGTACATAATATGATGAGTATAATTTTGTTCTGAGAAATGGTATAAGGTCGTACATAATGTAGACTACATTGGGCACGATCTTAAACCATTTCTCTCAACAAAATTATACTTAACATCGAAATCATCAACTGATCTTTTTACTTTATACTCATACAACCCATTTTTTTTAAGTTATTTGAAACTTACTAGAATTTTAAAATCTATTACAGGTGCTTGTATCTCGTAGCATTCCTTTGTGGGTTGGTGCAAGAGGTTCAGAATTCGACTGGCGCTACATACGCTCATGTGCCGAGTCCAATGTGGCACTGCTTCAACATGCATCTACAGCGACTCTAGTCTGGTTGTGGTCACGAAGCGACCTACCCCGCAAACATGCCCCAGTTGTATTGACACTTTTAATGCTCACTCCTTATAGAGCACTGATGGAAGAAGCTGTAGCCTCTATTCTATCACTTAGTGCATGGACCTTATTAGCTTTGAGAGCCATCCATGCAGGTGCCCTAGGCCTCACAGCATTAGCAATGTATGCCATATTGGCACAACAAATTGGAATGTAGGTGATGTAACTTGTATTCAGTCTTTACTAAAGGGTGCGATTGATATAGTTGATCGCAGTTAAATAAGTTTTTATCTAAATTAAAAGATTCATTTAATTATTAATTTTTGTTTCATTAGCCTTCAGCTCAGCAAATTATCAATCATTCATTTATACAGGGTATAAATCACAGCATATCGAATACTTCAATGGTAGATTTGTGACACTAAATTCACGAAGAGTAATTCAACAATTTTCCCAGGAAGTGATTGGTTTCCATGTTGGCCATTTTGAACTGGCAATG